>ML809567.1:67918-86274 GCA_009831015.1 Picea engelmannii | reverse complement strand
ATGAAGATGCTATTCTCTTGTTGTTGAAGTTGAGGAAGGTATGTAGGTATGTGATCACATACACCGGGTCTGTTAGAGAGTTACATGCATTTTTGTATGCATGTTTTTAGGGTTACATGTTGATTATGTTATGGTGCATGCTTAAGGCAAGTCTTTGGTAAATTATTGAGGCATTAGCACATGCTTGAGGCACATATTAGGTGCATGGTTAAGGAATATAATTGGTATATGATATTGGTTGTTTGGTACTTTTTTGAGGCACTTCATTGATGATATCTTATGGTACATGGTGTATGGAATGATTGAGACATATCATTAGTGATATGGTATATGGTTGAGGCACATGGTTTGAGGAGCATCTTGGATACTGGGCACATTGTTTGAGAAACATTTTTGGTATATGTATGAGGCATTCCTTCGTGACATTTATGTGTGGTGAGATACATAGTTGATGCATGATATGGTTTTGTCACATGGTTGTGGTACATGGTTGATGCTTGGTATGGTAAATGGTTGATGCTTGGTATGGTACATGTCGATGGTTTGGTACATGCTTTGGTACATGGTTGAGGCATATATCTTGTGATGTTATGTTGGTGATCTTGATACATGCTTGATAGAGGCATGTGTTGGTGATGTTGGACATCTAATTGAGAGGTTTCCTTGGTATATGATCCATGTGAGAGGATCTGGTTGAGTATTGATGATAGTAACAGGTTGGACAGGTTGATGTGACAGGTTAGATACAGTGATAGGTTGATGTGACATGTTGGATGCAATGACAGGTTGACAGGTCCCATGTTGATGTGACAGTGGAAGTGACAATGGAAATGATAGTGACATTGACAATGAAAATGGCAATGGAAGTGATTGAGGTAGTGACAGTTTGGTCTACACTTATATTTCAGGGTGACAGGACGAGGCAAGGAAAGGGGGTTGTATCCTCCTTTCGGTTGGTGCCGAAGAACTTAGGGAATTGGAGATTCCTTTAGGTTAGAGCCTGGGAATCAGGGGGTTGTATCCTCATTCTGGTTGGAGCCAGAGAATTCAATGAGTTGTAGCTTCCTTCAGGTTAGAGCCTAAGAATCAGGGGGTTGTAGCCTCCTTCTGGTTGGAGACAGAGAATTTAGGGAGCTGTAGCTTCCTTCAGGTTGGATCCTATAAATAGAGGGTCGTAGCCTCCTTCCAGTTGTAGTTAGAGAATTGGGAAGTTGGTTCTTCCAATGAATGTAGTCTTTGATATATAAGAAAGCATTCTATGGTTTTCTCCCATTTGGGTTTCCATGTAAAATATGGTGTATTGTGTACTTGATGTGATGTTTCTCATGTTTATGTGCTCATGATACATTGATGTTATATTGATGATATATTGTTTATTAAGTTGAATTTTATATATTGTGATTAAAAGTGGTAAAAGTGTTCATAATGATTCACCCCCCTCTCAGTAATCCAACATTTGTTGCCATGCCCAAATGTCTTGTGCTTACTCAAGAGCATAATCATGCTATTCAATTGATTGTAGGGAGCCTTCTTTTTAACACACAACCTTACAAATATGAATATGCCCATAATAGTTAAAATCTAGCATATGGTTCAAGAAATGGTAGACACTAGCATCGTAAATACTTTATGTATTGATTGATTTATGTATATAAAAATGTATTAATTTAAAAATGTATCTCAATGATCTAATTTAATGATACACACGTGCATGCACACAAAATGAAAACCAACTTATATATTAATACAAAAATGTATATTTAATCAACATAAATTATTCAAAGAACATGGAAAAAATAATTGATTAATTTATGAAAAAATAATAATAAGCAAAACAAACATATAAAAAAATTAGCATTAATCTAATTACATGAAATAAGTTATTTGAGCTAGAATGCCTTAAATATATTATTAAAGGGAAAGCATTATAGCTTGGAAATCACCTATTAATCTCTAACATAATTATGTCTACAATTATAAACTATTGAAAATACTAAACCCAATTAATACAACAAATGACAATTAATCACACATGGGACACTAATCATGGCTTTGATGCAATTATGTTAAGTCAAGGTAGTGAGTATGTACTATGCATTATGCCCATGTTATATGAGAAGGTCATGTCAAATGCACATATAAGCTAAACAATGCTAACATAAATGTAGAGGATATCTTGTCAAACACCAAGAATTTTAAGAGGATAGCTTGTAAAAGGTTTAACCTATATGTATCAATTAACATCTATCAAGTAATGAATCTAGGAAAGTCAAGGAAACAACATTGAATGATACATTATATAAACATAGTGCACTAACTCTCAACATTTGACATATGCTAAGTACCCAAATTTAACTAGATCAATGCTAACTACACTAACAAACTTTAACTAGATCAATGCTAACTACACTAATGTTCACTAATAACACTTAAACATTCACCAACTAAAACTTGTTGCTAACTACACTAACCAACTTTAACTAGATCAATGCTAACTACACTAGTGTTCACTAATGACACTTAAACATTCACCAACTCAAACTTTTGCAAGTCCTTTCATAGAAGCAACCACCTCTATGCACTCCTATTTTTCCTTTTGAACTCTATTAAAGATTAAAAGGAGGTTGCATGATCACCCAAAACCTAACTTTAACATTGTCTCATTAAAAAATAATGATATTATGGTGTAAACTTAGTATTCATTTATAACTGCTATTTAACATCAACGAAACTTTTCATCTTTGCTTTCCCTCATATTGAGGGATATATAAACAATTTCAAAGCCCTATTATAAATCATAAAGTATAAATGAAGAGTCCATAGATTTGGTTTATGATGTGAGTATAAATCCTAGAGTATAAATGAACAGCCCATAAATTTGGTTTATGATGTGAGTATTGTGCTCTCCTATATAATTAAATAGCATAATAAGATAATGCTTCACACATATTAATATAGCAAAATTTTAGTCTTCATTAGGTTGAAAGTAGAAGAATACGTAGTGTTACAATCTTAGTCTTCCTTGATGAATGAATATATCAATGGTTACAAAAACAAGGCTTTGATCTATAGATTACATGGGTTGTGTTATATATATATATATGCAATTATCATCGAATGGATGGTTAAAAAAAAAAGGATTTGATCTATAGATTACATGGGTTGTGTTTTATATATATGCAATTATCATCGAATGGATTGACTTTAACTAGCCTATCACATGTTTGATGAATTTTTGCTTTAGATATTATTTTATCATATACGTTCACATTATGGAAACAAGTGTTGCGTGGCAATGTAGTCCCTGTCAAGTAGCTTACAAGGTAAATTTTGGAAAATGGGGTCAAATTGTAAATGACGGAAGCATTTGGTGCAAAATGTATATCACGAAAGTGTTGTGTGCAACATGTATATCACGGAACAGGAGGGCATAATAAATCGATAGCGCTAAGTCGCGACGAATTATAAAGTACGCAAGTTTTGGGTGCAAGATTTATAATAGCGCCAACCCGGGGGCAATAAGCGAACCAACCCACCTATCACGGAACATGGGGCATAAAATTTTGGCAATGCTAAGGCACGACCCCGCAGAGAGATAATTGACTAAGTGTTGAAAGGAATTGCGGTCAGGCGGGCTCATGATGTGACGATATAGGACCAATCGACGAGTTCGAAAAAATTCAGGTTCAAGTTTAAATATATTTATTTAAATTGTATTTATATTAATGTATCTTAATAGATAATTTGTGGTCCAAATGTAGACCATGTTCCAATATGTGGATGAATTGTCAACCACAGAAGTTTTGGGTGCAAGATGTATATGGAAGAACTGTAGATGACGCAAGTTTTGGGTGCAAGATCTATAATAGCGCCAACTCGGGGGTTGGTCGGGCTCCTGTAAATCGTTGTTGAATATGTTTTTTGGTTGTTAATGCCAATAAGTGAACCTGTGCACTGAGTTGTCACGAGTAGAAGCAGAATATATATACAATTTTTCAGGTGGGAACTTACGTCTCCTCGGGAACACTTGTCACCCTATGTTGAAGCCCGTCCAACCGTTTTTCCCCTCTACTCTCTCTTTCTCGTTACTTAGTCGTTTTTCCGAAAATGTCCCAATGTGCGCATTGGCAGATGCACCGGTTCACATTTGCGCTCGTGCTTTTTGATCATCACTCCGACCGACCGGTAAATGACATAAGTGTTTGGTACAAAATGTATATCACATAATTTTTGTGTGCAACATGTATATCATGGAACAGGAGGGCATAAGAAATCGATAGCGCTAAGTCGCGACGAATTATAGAGTACGAAAGTTTTGGGTGAAAGATTTATAATAGTGCCAACCCGGGGGAAATAAGAGAACCCACCTACCTATCATGGAACATGGGGCATAAAATTTCGGTAGCGCTAAGGTGTGATCCCGCAAAGAGATAATTGGCTAAGTGTTGAAAGGAACTGTGGTCAGTCGAGCTCATGATGTGACGATATAGGACCAATCGACGAGTTTGAAAAAAGTCAGGTTCAAGTTTAAATATATTTATTTAAATTGTATTTATATTAATGTATCTTAATAGCTAATTTGTGGTCCAAATGTAGACCATGTTCCAATATGTGGACGAATTGTTGACCACGGAATTTTTGGGTGCAAGATGTATACTGCGGAACTGTAGATGACGCAAGTTTTGGGTGCAAGATCTATAATAGCGCCAACCCGGGGGTCGGTCGGGCTCCCACAAATCGTTGTTGAATACATTTTTTGGTTGTTAATGCCAATAAGAAAACTTATGCACTAAATGAGCAGAAGCAGAATATATATACAATTTGACAGGCGGGGACTTATGTCTCCTTGGGAAACCTTGTCACCCTATTTTGAATCTCTTCAGACCGTTTTTCCCCTCTACTTTCTCGTTCTCGTTACTTAGTCGTTTTTCCGAAAATGTCCCAATGTGCACGTTGGCAGATGCATCGGTTCACATTTGTTCTCGTGCTTTTATATCGTGACTCCGACCGACCGCTAACAGTTCGATGCCTAGCCACTTTTCAGATCGTGGATTCCCGGATAGGCAGGCTCTATAACAGGGGTCGAATTGTAAATGACACAAGTGTTTTGTGCAAAATGTATATCACAGAAGTGTGGTGTGCAACATGTATATCACAGAACATGGGGCATAAGAAATTGATAGTGTGAAGTCGCAACAAATTGTAGAGTACTGAAGTTCTGGGTGAAAGATGTATATCGCGCACTTGTGGATGACGGAAGTTTTGTGTGCAAGATTTATAATAGTGCCAACCTGGGGGTTGGTCAAACTCTCGTAAATTTTTGTTGAATACGTATATCACGAAACAAGGGGCATAAAAATTTGATAGCGCTAAGTCACGACCCCGCGGAGAGATAATTGGCTAAGTGTTGAAAGGAACTGCAGTCGGTCGGGCTCATGATATGACGATATAGGACTAATCAACGAGTTGGAAAAAATTCAGGTTCAATTTTAAATATATTTATTTAAATTGTACTTATATTAATGTATCTTAATAGATTATTTGTGGTCAAAATGCAAACCATGTTCCAATATGTGGATGAATTGTAGACCACGGAAGTTTTGGGTGCAAGATGTATATGGCAGAACTGTAAATGGCACAAGTTTTGGGTGCAAGATCTATAATAGCGCCAACCCGGGGGTCGGTTGGGCTTCCGTAAATCACTGTTGAATACGATTTTTCGTTGTTAATGCCAATAAGCGAACCTGTGCATTGAGTTGTCACCAGTAAAAGTAGAAATAATTTGAATTGAAGATGGCATGAATACCCTCTTCGTGTTACACATTTTGCACTGAAATGTTTTGATATATACAATTTGATAGGCGGGGCCTTATGTCTCCTCAGGAACCCTTGTCACCCTATTTTGAAGCCCGTCTGACTGCTTTCCACAGTTGAAACATACATAAAAGATCTTGCTACGAAATGGATTTTCAATTACAGATTTGAATATATTGGACCTTGTTTTCCCTCTTTTATACCCAACCAAATTCCCGTTTGTTTTTCCACTCTACTCTCTCTTTCTTGTTACATAGTCATTTTTTCGAAAATGTCCCAATGAGCGTTGGTGGACACACCCGTTCACATTTGCGCTCATGCTTTTATATCGTGACTCCGACCGATCGCTAGTCATTCGATGCCTAGCCAATTTTCAAATCGCGGATTCCCGGGTAGGCGGGTTCTATAACTGGGGTCGAATTGTAAATGACGCAAGTGTTTGGTGAAAAATTTATATCACGGAAGTGTTGTGTGCAACATGTATATCACGGAACAGGGGGGCATAAGAAATCGATAGTGCTAAGTCACAATGAATTGTAGAGTACGGAATTTTTGGGTGCAGGATGTATATCATGCACTTGTAGATGACGGAAGTTTTGGGTGCAAGGTTTATAATAGCGCCAACCCAGGGGTGAGTCAGACTCCCATAAATCGTTGTTGAATACGTATATCATGGAATAGGGGGCATAAAAATTCGATGGCGCTAAGTCACGACCCTGCGGAGAGATAATTGGCTAAGTGTTGAAAGGAACTGTGGTCGGTCAGGCTCATGATGTGACGATATAGGACCAATCCCCAACCCAGGGGTCGGTCAGGCTCATGATGTGACGATATAGGACCAATCCCCAACCCAGGGGTCGGTCGGGCTCCCGTAAATCATTGTTGAATACGTTATTTGCTTGTTAATTCTAATAAGCAAAGTTGTGCACTGAGTTGTCACTAGTGAAAGAAGAATGAATTTAAATTGAGGATGGTAGGAACACCCTCTTCGTGTTACACATTTTGCACTGAAATGTTCCGATATATACAATTTCACAGTCGGGGCCTTACATCTCCTCGGGAACCCTTGCCACCCTATTTTGAAGCCCGTATGACCACTTTCCACGGGTTTTTCTATGCCCGCCACCTTCGCACTTATTTCTAGGTATATTCAATAAGTATATAACTTCTCTAGAGACATGCAGAAAAGATCTTGCGAGAAAATGGGATATCTATCACACATGTGAATATATTTACCCTTCTTTTTCGTCTTCTATAGTTTATCTTTTATCATGGAATTGTTGGGTGCAAAATATATATGACGAAAGTGTTGGGTGCAAGATGTATATAATGGAACACGTGGGATAAGAATGTGATAACGCTAAGTTGGGACGTCGCGGTGAGATATTTGTCCAAGTGTTGAAAGGGACGGTCGTCGGTCGGGTTCCTGATGTGAAGATATAGATGGAAATGAGGATTTGACAGTCCTCTAACCGATCAACCCGCGGACAATTCAGGAGCTCGAGAAAGTCAAGTTCAACTTTAAAGGGATTTTGTTTATGTTTATATAAAATGTATCCATATTAATGTATCTTAGTAGATTATTTGTGGTCCAGATGTAAACCATGTTCGAATTTGAATGGTGTTTTGTGTTTTTATATCGCAACCTCGACCAACCACTAGCCATTTGATGTCTAGCCATTTTTCACAATGACACAAGTGTTTGGTGCAAAATTTATATCACAGAAGTGTTGTGTGCAACATGCATATCACGGAACAGGGGGGCATAAGAAATCGATAGCGCTAAGTCGCGACGAATTGTAGAGTACGAAAGTTTTGGGTGCAGGATGTATATCATGCACTTGTAGATGACAGAAGTTTTGGGTGAAATATTTATAATAGCGCCAACCCAGGGGTTGGTCAGACTCTTGTAAATCGTTGTTGAATACGTATATCACAGAACAGAGGGCATAAAAATTTGATAGCGCTAAGTCACGACCCTACGGAGTGATAATTGGATAAGTGTTGAAAGGAACTACGGTCGGTCAGGCTCATGATGTGACGATATAGGACCAATCCCCAACCCGGGGTTCAATCGAGCTCACGTAAACCGATGTTGAATACATTATTTTCTTGTTAATGCCAATAAGCTAAGTTGTGCACTGAGTTGTCACTAGTGAAAGCAGAATGAATTTGAATTGAGGATGGTAGGAACACCCTCTTCGTGTTACACATTTTGCAATGAAATGTTCTGATATATACAATTTGAAAGTCGGGGCCTTACATCTCCTCGGGAACCCTTGCCACCCTATTTTGAAGCTTGTCTGACCACTTTCCATGGGTATTTCTTTGTCAGCCACATTTGCACTTCTTTCCAAGTATATGCAATAAGTATATAACTTCTTGAGAAACATGCAGAAAAGATCTTGCGAGAAAATGGGATATATATCATAGATGTGAATATATTAACCCTTCTTTTCCATCTTCTATATTTTATCTTTTATCAAGGAATTGTTGGGTGAAAAATGTATGTGACGGAAGTGTTGGGTGCAATATGTATATAACGGAACACGCGGGATAAGAATGTGATAGTGCTAAGTTGGGATGTCGCGGTGAGATATTTGGCCAAGTGTTGAAAGGGATAGTCGTCGGTCGAGTTCCTGATGTGAAGATATAGATGGAACTGAGGATTTGACAGTCCACTAACCGATCAATGTGCAGAAAATCCAGGAGCCCAAGAAAGTAAAGTTCAAGTTTAAACGGATTTTGTTTATGTTTATCTAAATTGTATCCATATTAATGTATCTTACTAGATTATTTGTGGTCCAAATGTAAACCATGTTCGAATTTGAATGGTGCTTTGTGGTTTTATATCATGACTCCAACCGACCGCTAGTCATTCGATGCCTAGACACTTTTCAGATCGCATATTCTCGGGTAGGCGGGCTCTGTAACCGAGGTCGAATTGTAAATGACGCAAGTGTTTGGTGCAAAATTTATATCACAGAAGTGTTGTGTGCAACATGTATATCACAGAATGGGGGGCATAAGAAACCGATAACGCTAAGTCGGAAGAATTGTAGAGTACAGAAGTTTTGGGTGCAAGATGTATATCACGCACTTGTAGATGACGGAAGTTTTGGGTGCAATATTTATAATAGCGCCAACCCAGGGGTTGGTCGGACTCTCGTAAATCATTGTTGAATATGTATATCACGCAATAAGGGGCATAAAAATTCGATAGCGCAAAGTCGTGACCCCGTGGAGAGATAATTAGCCAAGTGTTGAAAGGAACTGTGGTCATTCGGGGTCATAATGTGATTATATAGGACCAATCCCCAACCTGGGGGTCGGTCGAGCTCCCGTAAATCACTATTGAATATGTTATTTGCTTATTATTGCCAATAAGAAAAGATGTGCACTAAGTTGTCACTAGTGAAAGCAGAATGAATTTGAATTGATGATGGCAGGAGCACCTTCTTCGTGTTACACATTTTGCACTGAAATGTTTTGATATATACAATTTGACAGTTCGGGCCTTATGTCTCCTTGGGAACCCTTGCCACCCTATTTTGAAGCCCGTCCGACCGCTTTCCACGGGTATTTATGTGCCCGCTACCTTCGTACTTCTTTCCAAGTATATGCAATAAGTATATAACTTCTCCAGAAACGTGCAGAATGTAAAAAAGATCTTGCGAGCAAATGGGATATCTATCACAGATGTCAATATATTAACCCTTATTTTTCGTCTTCTATACCTTATCTTTTATCATGGAATTGCTGGGTGAAAAATGTATATGACGGAAGTGTTAGGTGCAAGATGTATATAACAGAACACGTGGGATAAGAATGTGATAGCGCTAAGTTGGGATGTCGCAGTGACATATTTGGCCAAGTGTTGAAAGGGACGGTCGTGGATCGGGTTCTTGTTGTGAAGATATAGATGGAAATTAGGATTTGACAGTGCACTAACCGATCAACCCGCAGACAATCCAGGAGCTCGAGAAAGTCAGGTTCAAGTTTAAAGGGATTTTGTTTATGTTTATTTAAAATGTATCCATATTAATGTATCTTACTAGATTATTTGTGGTCCAAATGTAAACCTCGAATTTGAATGGTGTTTTGGGCTCAATTTTTTTTTTCTCAAACCTACAAGGAACAAAGAAAAAAATATATGACTTTATATTTTGTATATCGAAGAATATTTTGAAATATAGGAAGCTGCAATATATGCACAATATAGAACAGGAACATGTACAACGAAATGAGTTAATTTTACGAAGAAATACAAATTCCAAATAACAACACCAAGCATTGAATATCAACATAAAACAACCCCAAATATTTATATTTAGATAAACTGGGTCACAAAATACATTTGAGAATATTTCCCAAAAAACGTTGTCTTCGAATTTGTAAAAAAAACTATAGTTCAATACATATTCTGTGAAATAAAAATGTGTTTTCCAGAATGACTCTGATTGGGATTGTCGCAGACTACAAAGAAAAGATGTATAAGAATGAAGTTTGTATAAAGAAGAAAGTCATCGATGGAAAACAACAGAACCTGGCAAGAAGAAAGAGAAAATTGTCAGATCTGGGTTAAATCTTTGTTAGAATAAGTGGATGAAGACAGAAGAATGTAATCAGTATCAACTTACTATGATGGTGTCCCATGCCTTGTCATTTCTTCATTGATATCCTTTTATGGATTTCCTCAGCTTTGACCTTCATTGGTAATCTGGTCGACAACTTTTTTCAACCATTCTTCGATGTAGCTCCTCATGGGTGCCACGTTCATTTCATGTCGGATTTTTATATTGAAGAATTCACTTTCCAAGTCCCTTATATCAATAGACAAGTTGTGCAATGCTTCTTGAATATTTTTGTTTTTAATTGCATAACCGACTAGCCAAGTTTTCACGTCATCTTCACCATATTCAAGAATGCCATAGAAATTTTCAAATGACAGTATTTTATAGATATCAACTTGATCATCAAATGCTTGCTTGGTTAAAAACAATGAGTTTAATATCAATTTCAGGTCCTAGACTTCATTGGTGCTGGAAGCTAGATCTATCTCAATTAACTTCTTGAATAGTTTGTCTCTTTTAGATATGGTCTGGCTACATTCTTGAACGATACCAATCAGGTTCTTTACCTTTTCTTTCCAGTGTGCGTTTAGCTGGTCTATTCGATTCAGAGAAGGGAGATCCTCTTGTCTTCTTCTGAATTCTTTCATACCGGTAAATTTAACACCAAATGGTAAAATTGCATCGAGATAAAAACCTTGCTCATTCTTGAGATCTGCTTGCAAATACTCATGAAAAACATGCGCTCTTGTTCCAAAAGAGACCATATTATTTGACATCTCCCGAGCTTTTGTTATTAATTCCATTTTTTTGTTTATATTCTTTTCCACATAGCCTCAGGTCGATGTGAGAAGGCTTGCTAATCCTTTTAACTTTGGCACAAGTGTAGTGAACCAGACCATTTCCAAAGGAGTAGCAAACAGTGGAAGAGGCATTAGATTTGACTCCAATTCTTTGATTCGCATCTTTAACATGAGGTTTTTCGTTTCAAGGCCGATAATAGAGTTTTCTAGAGCATCTCCATTTGCTCGATGCATATTGGATATCTGGGAAGGGCGCATGTTGCATAGGTTGAACTCTGAATGAGATGTCCATTTCTTATTCTTTGCATCTCTATTTTCAATAATCAATTTTTTTGATTCGCTGTCAAAAATAGTGCTCTAAAATGAAAAAGACTCTTCTTCGTCCAATGTATCTATGCCAATTATTTCCATCCCAGGATTYTGAGGAGCAGTTCTATCTAGGTGRCCATCGTCAGGGAACATTTTTCAATGTCAATTTATAGTTCCATATCTTCGAGGGAGAGATCGTAGATATCAATTTCTCCCCTCGACCCCTCTTGTTCTTGTACTATTTTTTTCTATTTTTTTCTCACGRGAAGCTTGTGACAACTTTCAATTTTTCTGGAGGGAGGKTTCTTATCTCCTCCTCCACGTGAAGAACTGTGTGTGACTTTTTTACTTGGGTAATCTGTTGGAGTATTTCCATGAGATGATGTGGTCTTGGTTGTGGCAGTCGGGGATTGGGCACTTTTTTCACCCAAGTCTTTTTTATTCTGCTTGTGCGAATCATTGGTACTGGTATGGAGTCCATTCGGGATAGTGTAAGTGAAAGAACTGTTGAAGTGGTTCCTGACAATGAAATCCCTAACTTTCCAAGGCATAGAGATGAATTATCCTTTCCTTTTTTCATGGAAAAAACGCAACCAATAGATGTACTCCCTTGTTATTCCAGCAAAAAACATTGTACCAGATATCTGACATGGAAGGAAGAAAGGATTTTGTTTAGACCCGAAAATACTTATAACATTATAGTTCTCCATTTCTTCTATTGTGCCCTTCCTATCTAGGAAGATTGTTGGTTGGCCAGAAAACTGGGGAAAATACCTTCCAAATATCAATGCTTTAAAAACTGAAACGAAATAATTAAAGACCTTATAAAATTGTTGGCAAGCATCATGTCTCCATAATTTCTGGCACGAGAATGTTACTGGGTGAAATTTAGAGTTTAGCTTCCTACACATAGATAGTCCAGGAAATGGATAACAATTCGACACGGTGAAAATTAAATAAGATGGAATAAAGAAATTCTTCTACCTCCTGTGTTGCAATAACTAGGAAGAGATTTGAATGGAAATCTACTTGCAGCAATGGAAGATGGTTTGTTGCTTGACCATAAAATATAAAATATATAGAATCATTTGAGAGATGTCGACTGCACTTTCTTGTCTCGTTGTCCTCGTGAAAAGACATGCAATTTTTCGAAAAAGGTTTTTACATGCACTAACCTGTAATATGGCCATGTCTTGGGGAGTGGGCGTTGGGTCCTGTAATAACTTCGACAAGAGGTCTAATTCATTTCCATGCTTCTTTAAGAACTGTTTTCAATTCTCTCCCTTGAAATTAGGCGTTGGGTCGAGAAGTGTTAACATATTTCAAAATACTTTAGGAGATAGGGAGATTTGGAAATGGTCACCCATCTGGACAATCCATTGGTTCAGAATATAGTTCTTGGCGCAGCATGTGACCAAGTCCTTAAAGTAAAAAAAAATCGGGGATACAATGTGTCGTTGCAATTTCAGATGTCGAGATAACTTTCATCTGGGCATAAGTAGACGAGTAGTAGTCATAAGCTTTGGACCACTGAAAATGTTGGTCCTTGTGCCAGAAAATATTCAGGGTATCTCCACAGACATGTTGTCGAGTTACAGCCATAAGGTGATGAAAACCTTCCTTTTCTCCTCATTGTATTTAAAATGGATGCTGCAACATCATAATACAATCTTCGGTAAATCTTGGTTCAATGTGTTTTAATAGCAGATGTCCTCAACATTTTCGCCTTTTAATGCCAATATTTTCAAATCTAATAAAAGCATCATCAATTTGCATTGGGAAAGCGTGCGAAGATGGCAGGGAAATCGAGAAACTATTGAAAAGCAGGGAAAACATTGATAGCTGTGTAATATACTTGGATCTTGACAAAAGCAGGTTCAAGTGAGAAGATAATTTGTTAATATTTACTTAAACAATTTTCATATTAATTTATTTTATTACTGTTCTCTGTGGCCCAAATGCAAACTATGTTTAAATTGGAATGGTGGAGCAACATTTTCATATGCAAGCAGAGCCTCAAATATGCAAACCTGTAAGGTTCAAAAATTATGTGCACAATACTAAAGAGCGGCATCATGTGAACACCTTTGTAGATGATAGTGGGCCAACACAATATTCAATTCTTGCTACGATGACGTCTTAAAAAAAAAAAAAAACCATCATTTTTTTGTGAATTCAAGATTGACAGAGGAAACTAATTAGATTCCATAATATTCTCCCATAAATGCATTTTAATGGGAGATTACCTCGAGCTTTTCGCATATTAATGCCAATATTTTTTAACATCCGTGGTGAACTGTCACAAGTAAAATCATAATTAATGTGTATTGGGAAGGGGAGAACGTGTCGGGCATGGAGGAGAATTAAAGATGCTTTGGTACTTTTTTGAACCTGGGAGTCCGTGGTGGAATTGTAGATCACCCAATTTTTGGATTGAAGATGTATACTTGGAACACGGGGAATGAGAGTTTGATAACGCGTACCCGGGAACCCACGGCCATAAAATTGGCTAAGGAAATGAAAGAGCTCGGTCAGACTTGTGATGTCAAGATATAGATGGATATACAATTTGTGAGTTCGATAAAGAGTGAGGCTTGTGAGTTCGAGGAGTCCAGGGTCGAATTGTAGATGACCGTAGTTTTGGATGCAAGATGTATATCCGAACACGGGGCATGGGAGTTCTATAATGCATTGGGGGGGGACCCGCGGCCATAAAATTGTCTAACTATTGAGATAAACTGGGAAAAATAACATCAGATTCTTTGAAATATCAACAGATGCTGGGAAAAATGGGTCGCAAGCTTCGAGTCCGGGGTTGAATTGTATATCACCAAAGTTTTGGGTGCAAGATGTATACCGCACACATGGGGCATGATATTTTGATGGAACCTACGTAGGAACCCACGACCATAAAATTCATGAACTATGAAAACGAATGGCGCTCGGTCGGACTCGTGATGTAAAGATATAGATGGACATGAAATCTGCCACTCTGCCATCCTGGGAACCCGCGAGCATAGACATGGGACTAAGTATAGAATCAGAATGGATAATGGAGGGGAATAAAAAGGGAGAACGAATAAGTATAGAATAGGAAAAAGAAAGGGAGGTAAGAACTGTATGCCTCATAGTACAGAGAATACAATCGACATGAAAGCAAACTCATATGTAGGAACACATGAAAAGAAAAGATGGAGTACAAATTTATTTATTTCAAGATAGCAGCACAAAAAATATAATTAACACGAAGACAAGTTAATGTACAGGAAGATATGGAGTATCCAAGGAGGAAAAAAAAAACAAAGCTTCAAACCAGTTCAACAAATACAGACAGAGTAAACAAAAAACTATTGGATATGGAACACGAGTAGAAAAATGCACATTTGCATGGATTCTTCTACATTTCTGGTTAGGAGTTCTTTGCGATGTCTAGTTTTCCTATTTGTTTCTATGAAAAAAATCACAAAACAAAACAAACATGAACATAAGTTGACATGTAAAGAAAAAAGAAAGTACTATGTACATAGACTAAATAAAATAGAATAAGAGGAATAGAGTAACAGATAGTGTTAGAAGAATGTACCCTTTTTTTTTTTAGTTCATTCAAGTTTGTGTGTGTGTGTGTGTGTGTGTATCTTGATTTTCTACAACAAGATAGACAGATATGCTTTGAAAACCAGGGAAAACTAAGAAGTTGTATATCTTGATTTTCTACAACAAGATAGACAGATATGCTTTGAAGCATAGAAATATGATTATGCAATATGCCTGATGTATATTTCATAATTCAAGTGCAACACCAACTATGTGGTGACCAGACCAGTATGTGTACAAACCAGGGAAAACTAAGAAGTTGGATAATTTGGTTTTTTGCAACAATCTACACATATATGTTTTGAAACATAGAAATATGACTTTGCAATATGTTTGATGTATATCTCACAATTCAAGTGCAATGCCAATTGTATCGTGATTAGACCAAAATGTGTCTAAGATAAATATGTTGTATTGAGGAATGGGCACATTTGACCATACATGGTCAATAAGTGTGTTTTTCGCATCGCTTGTGTTGTTCAAAAGAAAGCGGAGATTGTATTTGCACATGTAGTTTTCCAATCCTTTTTTTCTGGCATTATTTTGTAGCATGTCAATATTGAAGTCTCCTACAAGAACAATGGTTCCATTCAAATGCAAATGGTCCAATGCATTGGAAAGAGAATTTAGTATGTTGGAGAATGTTGCATGGGGAGCAACATACAGATTTAGTATTGCAATTTTTGTTCCATGGAAAAATATTTTTGCAAGCACCATCTCAACATTCTTTTCTTCGAAATGTATATGCTCCAAAATTGGTACATGTTTTTTCACCAATATCATCACCCCATGTGTAATGTAACTTGATATGAAATTGTGATTTGGAAATTGTTTGTTTTGCATGCATAATGCCATGTATGTTTCATGCAAGCACAGAATATCAGATTGCATTGTATCATAGTCATTGAGTATATCATCCATGTGTGCATGTAAGATGTGTGTGTTAAGAAAGAGAATTGGTATAGATGAGTTTGTTTGTATGAATTGGTAATCATATTGTAGATGCCATTTTGCGGTAGTCTTGAGGCATTCCATTTCAATATCAATTTTTTGTTTGACTTTGAAATTATCTTTTGTAAGAGGACTTAGTAAATACAAGGAATCTATGCTTCTGACATGGGACAGTGTTGTGTATACAAGTCCATGTATTCGAATTCCAGTAGGCTAAAATGCAACACTATCAAGTGTTAGTCCTTGCGGTTTGTAGACTGTACATGCACATGCAAGTTTAATTGGAAACTATTTTCGAATATTCAATCAACCTGTCTTTGTTGATGTCGATATTGGCTTTGATATTTGCAAAATAGGTGTCCAATCACTTGCACTGTTTGAATTATATAGATAATCCAACTTGCTTGCTTGTCGCTTTCATGAGGTTCATGGAACTTAATCCAAAGGACATCGAGTTTTTTCTATTTTGGTATAGCCTTTGAGTATTCCATCTGCACCATTGAGCAAGCCATCCTTTGAATCAAAGTTGCAAGCATATATTTCAACCATCATTTCTAATTTCAGGACAAGCTACAAAGGTAAAGTGGTTGTATGTTCATGACGTCACAAATTTACATGGTTGTCTTCTTCCAGGTCAATTGAATTGATGATGATATCATCACCAGGCATGAGCGATAGCATGTACCTGTTATGCATTGCAACATCCTTATTTGTGTAGAAAAGGTAAGGGAAGGTTGGGTCTATCGGTGCAGGTCGCAAGCACCTCAAATTGATATATGTTAAGTCATCACATGTTTGGTTGTTTGTCTGCATTCTATTCAGAATTGTAATAAATGTTTCATCTGTCTGGCGCATTGTAGTATGCAATTCAAAGCATTTAATATTGTCTCTCTAGAATTCATGTGTCACTATTTTCATGTTAACCGTAGGTTGTTCAAATATCAAATAATCTTGGTTCAATTGTGCCTAGTAAATATCCCCACAGAGTATCATGTCAGTGTTTCCCAAGTATTTCATGTGCACATGTTTTATGCTTCTTAGTCAGTTGTAAATGGAATACAAGAATCAACTTCCAATCAAAGATGCATCATCTATAAAGACAAGTTGGAGTTCATCATAAATCTTAGACAAGGTATCTAACATTTCCTTGCTAAGTGGAAGAAACTGTGACTCATTAAAAGGCATTAAAAATGCAGAGTGGATTGTTGTTCCACCTGCATTATATGCAGCATTTCCTGTGTATGCAACTATTAGGCCCTTTGGTTTCATAGGATCAAAGGAATTGTTTGAATCATAGATTTGTATAAGCATTTGGAACAGTGATTTCGCTGTGAATGTCTTGCCTATTCCTGCTCCACCTGTAAGGAACAAGTGCACAAGAGTGTCCATGTTCAAGCATTTTTTAAGCGCAATGTCCTTTAGAATTGTTTGTTGTTCTCGATTCAACAGAAGTCTTATTATGTGGTATTCATTATTTTCAATAAGGAAAGGTTGTTTTATGACTTGAAAACCAAGATTGATACATTTTTCAATTCCACCTACTCGAGGATGAGGCAAATCTACTTGCAAGTCATAGGACTCGCAGGGAGTTCTAGTTGTTTTTCGGTTTGCCAATGCCTCATCAAGATTGCCAGGGTTTTCTAGCTCATTAAACTGCAATTTCTAGATCACCCCATGTTGTATTAACATTGTAAGTAAATATAGCTTCATTGATTTGCACTATAGTCTCAGAGGCAACATACGCAGCTTCCCATGTAGAGAAGTTATGTTTTAAAGTCTCTTTGTTTTCATTGAATGGAACGTATAACAGTAGTTTTTCTCTACAATAGTTTTCATAGTCAGAATTTTTATTGTATTTAACAAACAGTATCACTGAGGGTTTTTTTCTTTTTGATATGGGCGCACCATTTTTTTTGTAATGTGATATGAATTCTGCTAAGCAGATATGCCTAATAGGAGATGGAATCTAGAGGTAATAATCAATAATAGAGTGACATAGAATGTTGTTAGGCGGAAATATTGTCGTTTAATTCCGTTGTAGTATTTTCCCAACCATTTAATTTGTCAATCCGAGGTTCATAGGCTTACGAAGCACATGCACTATATATGCAGGACTGAAGTAGAAATAATCTAATCTAAATTGCTGAAATGAAACTAATCTAGGAAAGCAGGAAACATTAATCTAGGAAAGCAGGAAATTTCATAAAGGAAAAGCAATACAACATGTGAAGAGTTAACGACAAACAACATATGTGAGCTCACACAATAAAGCTATCTTGAATTACATAACAGTAATCAAATGACAATCATGAAA
>ML809567.1:53038-66941 GCA_009831015.1 Picea engelmannii | reverse complement strand
GTGACAACCATGAATATAAAGAATGTTGGTTCTTGTGTTAACAACATTCATTTCGTTATTTGTTCTCTTGCTGTTATGATAATAATTTGCCCATATTTTTACTGGAAAATGTATGCTATCAATGTGCATAAGGAAAACATCACCGAGTATAAGAAATCCCTTTTTTGTTTGTATGAATCATGCCAATATGTATATCAGTGCTTATGAAGTAAAGTGCAACAAAGTATCGTTGGAAAAGAAATGTTGGAAAAGAAATGTTCATAACTGGTAAATGAGACGAAAAAATGGAATGATGGTCGTGGAAAAATGGAGTGATGATAGTGAATAAGGTCTCCTATCCCCCCAACTTAACTTGTTGCATGTCCTCATGTAACGTGGCATAAGTCGTAGAAGTGAAAAGGAAAGGGAATTGGATCAGGGAATTTTCCAAATTATTCATTGCTAGCAATTGAGGAATTACATGATTAAAGTTTAGAAAATAACATACCTCCACTTACCCAAAATGGTGATGAACTATGCAATAGGAATATAGCTGATGCGACTGCTAGATCATGGAAGATGTCACTGATGCAGGATAAGTGGAAAGTGATTGTTGCTGGAGCGGCGACTGTTGTCTGCTAAATCAGAGAATGTGAAAACTGTTGCTGAATGAATCATGGAAAAGAGAAAGTATGAAAGTGGAACTGTAGTACTCTCAAAGAGCAGTAGTCATGTTGTTGTAATTGTTGATAGAGTCATGAAAAGTGTATAGTCTTCACCTGTTGCGAAACCTGATGGTACAATTCTAATCATGCGAATGAATGTGTCGATGTCGAGCATGAAAATAAGTCATTGGATTACCGACCAATGATGAATGTCGTTAACCAATGCGAGGCAACTCAGCATTGATGTCAATGAGTGCCAAGGTACCCGAGTACATCTGGCAAAGTGGGAATAGATGTGTTGATGTTGAGCCACTTGCAAGATCCGACGATCAAGGGACATTGATGTATTCCCATGATTGTCAGCGAGAGAACTTGCCATTAAAGCATGCAAGCCTCCAGGTACTCAAAACTGGACTCTAGTCTATATCCCAGATGAGGTGTTGAGGTCGATGGGGCAAGACTTGTTGAAAGGTGGGCCTTAAGGAATCCCACATCAGTCAACGTGAGTTTGTACAAAAATATTTGGTAGGACTATAAATGGAAAGAACTCACGGTCAAGTAGTGTGGATCAGCAGGACAAGGAAAACAAGGCAATGTAATCATGGAAAGGGAGCTGAATAGTTTTATTGACAAGGAAAACTTAACTGAAAAAAGCTAAAGAGATGTATGCAACTCAGAAAGATAGGCATGTGCGAATTCGTGAAGGATAAGGAAATGGAAGATGGCTTCAACACATGATGACTAATCATCTTTGAAGGAGAAATCTGATAGTGTCACAACATGAAATTTGGCAAAATGCATAAGTAATAGTGTATCAGCATGGTTGTTGTGTAACAGCAAAAATATTTATGTGTAACAACAAACTGTTTTTGTGTAACAACTCCTTCAAGATGTCTGTCACATGTTTTCTTTGAAGAATTTTGTGGTTCTTGAAAATCACTTCGGCGTGAATTACGAGCGTCTTGTTCCTGCAATCAATCTAAATACTAATCCTGCAATCAAACTTGTGAGAGCAACGTAAGATCTGAAGTGCAAGATTAAGTACAAATGCAAACAAATTCAAAGTAGAAAATAAATGCAGTTATACCTATTGTCTGCACTTGTTAGTTCCGTCATTGCTTCTACCAAAGTGATTTAAGAAAAACAAAGAAACATTAAACGTAAAAACATGTATTTATTATTGTTTTCGAGAATGTTTTAAAGTGTCCATTTGCAATTTTTGTTTTGTTTTGTTTATATATATATATATATATATATATATATATATATAGTGTTTGTTTTTGTTATTTTTTTTCAATTTTTAAATTTGTTTGTTTGTTTTTAGTGCTTTTGTTTTATAACTAAAATGAAACAAAAACAGTTATTATTTTTATTTGTTTGTTTTTATTAAGATCATGGAGATTTGGTTGGAATATCTTATCTAAGGAGAAGATCATGGAGATTTGGTTGGAATATCTTATCTAAGATATATGAGAGATATGTATATTTTTGTTTATGATACCCGACATTTCTTGAACTACAATAGAGGGGCAGGGAAAGTGCAATGTGGGCTACTTGTTGAGCAGACATTTGTTGAAGATTAAGCAATGTATTGCCAAGCGTACGTATCATTTGTATGGCATCAATATGACTTCTTTCATGTCCTTTTCATATTCTTCTGAATGGACTTATCATATATTTGTCAACCTTTGTCATATACGAGGTATAGTACGATGTTGCAACATATGCATTGAGGATATACTGTGCATCTATATTTGCATTCCACATAACTGGCATGTCCTTGGAGAAATTGTTGTTCCAGATATGGGAAAGTTTTCGTTTAAGGAAAACTGTTGGTTGTTTAAGCGTACATTGTATGGCTTGGATGTACTCATGATGCAGGAGCATCATAAGCAGCCAGCCAAGCGAGCATGAAGGCGGAAGACAGCTGGGGAAAGCGCAACACACATTTTTCATATTTTGAAATATTTTTGAAAGATTAAGGAGCGGATATTAATGTAGTAGCTAGAAGTGTACTTGCATTTATATCTGGCTGTTGTAAACAGATCGTGAGCAATTTTCTCTCATCTGTCAATGTAAAAGGCATTTAAGCCCAGTAAATGAAAGTAGGTAGGTTTGAATTAATAGATTAGACAGTTTAGAAGAGTAGGAGGGAAAACGGATATAGACACCCTCGCCTTTGTATCATAGTAGTTTTTGTATCATTAGCAAGGAATAGAAGAAGAGAGTTGTAGCAGAGAGTTGAAAGGAAGAACCCATAAACAGGAGCTTTGAATTAATATATAAAGCTTTGAATCAGATTTCATGGTGTTATGATGTTTTCTATTTATACATGGTGAATGGTATGCTTATGGTTGTTTTATTCTCTCTGTTATGCATTTGTTCTGAGGCTATGATGTGTATGCATGATTTCATGTTGAATGTTTGAAGTCTGAGAGAGAGAGAGAATGAGTTTCAATTGTTTCTCTTCCTGAGTGAGAAAAGTTCCTGCAAGGAGTGTAGTGAAACGTCTGCAAGGTGTGCGTTGACAAGGATTCTGAGTTTTATCTCAGAAAGATCAGGAGAGATACTGTTGTTCTCATTCCAATAGACGTGCAGGTGAAGCACAAAAGTTGTGCAAGGTGTGTGCAGGCTAGTCGAGGCCTTAAACTCATCAACTAAGGTTGAAAGGTAAGGGACTACTGTTGTAGAAGGTGCACAGAGATGAAGAATAAAATACTTAGAAGTATTTGAAAGATCGCCGCAAGGAGTGCGTGCAGGAGTCCTTTTGAGACTCAAGTTTGCAAGTGAAAGCTCAGAGGGTTAGTGCCTTTGAAGTGTTAAAAGGGAGACGGAGAAAAGTCGCTTTGCAGAAGCCAAATTCAGACAAGGAACACTGGTTCATTTCGTAGAAGTCTTCAAGGAAGGAACGAGCTGTTGAAATTCTCTGTGGAGAACTCGCGAAGTCGCGAGGACCGTAGGATCCAGAGAAGCTGCAAGGTGGATAGGGGAGGATGAATCCATCACTTTGTTATTAGGAGTCAACATGGACCATTGATCGTGATCTGTTTTGAGCCGTCGGATCATTTCAGGGATTCGGAGTTTGTGAGTCCAGAGTGTAAGCCAAAATCTTTGGTCACTCTAACTCCCGAATCGTGAAATGAATTGTTAAGTGAAGAATTCCGGGATTTCGGTAATTCTAGATTTAGAATACCGGAAATCCTTATGACAAGGAGCCAGGGGCCTTTACATTGAAAAACCCTGGAGTTGCAAAACGCGAAATATTGTGAAGTGGCGTTCAGAATTTTGGTGTTTCAGGGCCTGGGAACTCGGGGATTGTGGTGACAAGTTTTTTGGGGTCGAGAGTTTCAAACTCCCGGTACCCAAAAGCCCAAACTAACGTGGGTCGTTAGATCTAAAGGGGGGCTATCAGCTATAGATTCCGTAGAAGGCGTCATTTCGGAATTCAGGGTTTCGAAGTGGTAGGGGAATGGTAGTCTAAGGCTTGTTCAAGTTTTGAAAGCTGGAAAGAGTGACAAGTGGCAGGAATCCACGTCAGAGACTGAGTCCAGTTGAGAAGATAGGTGCCACATACTCGTTGTCGGGTAGTGTCAATACCCATTGACCATTTCGGGGTTTTGAAGGTTGGAGAACCGGGAGCCTTGCATCCAGATTCGCGAAGTCACGAAGTCCGAAACTCTGAATTGGAGAAAATTCTCGTTGGAAGCTAGCCTTTGTTGAATGCATCGAGATTCGACATTTCGGTATTTTCGTAGACAAGAGGTCGGGGTTCTTTGTTCCGGAACTCCCGAAGTCGCGAAATGCGATACAGCTGTGGAGGAGGTCGCAACCGAAGATTTCGGTATTTCGGCATTTCGGTTTTCGGTGGGTTGAAGAGCGGAGACTCGACAACAGGAATTGTGAAATCACGAAATTTGAAGTCTCAGATTGGAAAAGAGCACGATCATCTTATTGAGTTCAGGAGATTTGAGTGATGTTTTGTGTTTGATCACACGAGGCATACTCATAAGGACTTGTGGATACACCGTCATGTGTGAGAGGGATTCCCTGTGGGGAAAATCAAAGAGTCAATCAGACTCAGGAGGGAAGATTTAGAACGATCCTGAGTGGATCTCAACACGAGGGTCGGGGGTCTGCACCAAAGTGGTATCAGAGCACAGAACAAATTCTTTGTTTTCTGTAGCAGATAAAAGAGGGACATTTTACATCCATGCCGCCGAGAAGAAGAGACAGACCAATGCCCGATCCAGTAGTGGAACGGGAAATGCGCGAGTTATGTGCCAGGCTTGATGCCATGGAGACAGCATAGAGGCGCACAGTTGATGTTGGGGATATCAGCGAGGCTAAAGGTGAAAATGAAGCTAGAAACAAAGGAGAAGAAGTTGTAGTCGAAGATGATGCGGATGAACGCTTATTCAGGGTTGTTGCAAGGATGGGTGCCAGAGCAAAAATGGACATTCCAGTGTATGAGGGAAACCTGGATGTTGAAGAGCTTCTAGATTGGATTAGAGCTCTAGATAAATACTTCGACTATGAAGATGTTGAGGAAGACAAGAAAGTCAAACATGTCGTTACTAGACTTGAAGGGCATGCAACACTATGGTGGGATGAACTGCAGGCTGACAGACGCTGCAAGGGCAACCAGAAAATCAAAAGATGGGATAGAATGGTTGCAAAGATGAAAGCTAAATTCATACCCAAGGATTATCAAATCACTCTATTTTGGAAGATGCAAAATTTGACACAGAAGATGATGTCAATGAAAGAATACACTGAAGAATTCTACAAGATAAACATCAGAGCAGGTCATCAGGAAAGCGATGATGAAAAAGTTTCCAGGTACATGAATGGTCTGCGATATGACATTCAGGACGAGATGAGCATGATGATCCTTCGGACTGTGGAAGATTCTTATCATATGGCTCTGAAAGCTGAAGAGAAGCTGAGCCGGAAACAAGGTCAAAGAAGCCGAGGTAGAAGTCAAGCCAGAGGCAAAACAATTGCCCAAGATAGAACTCATAAATCTAAAGAAGAGGGAAAGAAACCTCAAACTCAACATGAGAGAGGAGGAAGCTCACAGAGAGGGCAGTATGCTAATAGAAATACTTTTCCTAGAGCTAGAGGAAGAGGAAGAGGCAAAGGCGGTGAAGTGAAATGCTTTGTCTGTGGAAAAATCGGACATAAATCCTATGAGTGTCCAGATAGGAAGAAAGAAGGTGGTGAAACTCACATTATTGAAGCACAAGGACGGAATGTTGAGGCAGAAGATGTTGAGGGCGGAAGATCCTTGATGATGAGGAAAGTTCTCTTAACACTAGAGAAGGAGGCAGAGAACCCAGCCCAAAGAAACACTATGTTTCAGACTGCTTGCAAAACCAAAGACAGGGTATGTAAAGTCATAGTGGATAGTGGTAGCACAGACAATCTCGTATCTACAGAGATGGTAGAAAATATGGAGCTAGAGACTATCGTACACCCAAGCCCATACAGAGTTTCATGGCTACAAAAAGGACATCAAGTAAATGTCACTAAACAATGTTTAGTTGAATTTAAAATAGGAGGATATAAGGATGAAATATTATGTGATGTCATTCCCATGGATGTTTGTCATCTATTGATGGGTAGACCATGGCAATATGATAGGAATGTGATTCATGATGGGAGAAAGAACACATACACCCTGGAGAAGAATGGTAGGATGCACATGTTGCTGCCGATTAAAAACCAAGAGGTGAAAATCGAGATGAGAAACACTGTACTTCTCATGAGTGGGAAGGAACTTCTTAAAGAGGTTAAGAAGAAGGAAGACACACAATTTATTGTGGTCAGGAAGCCCAAAATTGTTTTGACCAATACGAGAATAGATGATCTACCAGAAGAAATCCAAGAATTGTTGGGAGAGTTTGTTGATATAGCAGTGGATGAACTACCTTGTTCGTTGCCACCAATCAGAAGTATAATCCATCACATTGATCTTATACCTGGATCCAGTTTACCAAACAAAGCCGCGTACAAGTTGACGCCGCAGGAGAATGAAGAAGTTAAGAGGCAGGTCCAGGACTTAATGGACAAGGGATTGATTAGAGAAAGCTTGAGTCCATGTGTTGTTCCGACAGTGCTCAGCCCAAAGAAAGATGGAGGCTGGAGGATGTGTACAGAATCAAGGGCGATCAATAAGATTACCATCAGATACAGGTTCCCATTGCCAAGGATGGACGACTTGATGGATTGCTTGAGTGGAACAAGATTTTTTTTAAAAATTGATTTGAAAAGCGGGGATCATCAAATTTGAATGAGAGAAGGTGATGAATGGAAGACAACATTCCAGACGAATGAGGGGCTATATGAATGGCTTGTCATGCCATCTAGCTTAACTAATGCACCCAGTACTTTCATGAGGCTGATGAAATAAGTCCTGAAGGATTTCATAGGGAAATTTGTCATTGTATATCTTGACGATATATTAATTTTCAGTAAAATGGAAGTAGAGCATTTAAAGCATTTAATTGCAGTGATGAGAAGATTACAGCAAGAGAAATTGCTGATAAATATGAAGAAATCGTCATTTATGAGGACAGAACTCATTTATTTGGGTTCTGTTATCTCTGCAAATGAGCTAAAAATGGATCCAGAAAAGGTAAATGCGATTAAGAATTGGCCATCACCGAAGAGTGTGTTTGAAGTTCGAAGCTTCCATGGTTTGGCTAGTTTCTACAGGAAATTCATCTGAAATTTCAGTGGGATTAGCGCACCAATGATGGATACGGTGAAGAAAAGACATAAATCTTTTCACTGGGCGGAGGAAGCAGAGAAGAGTTTCAACCTGCTGAAGAAGAAGATCATTGAACAACCAATTCTGGTTTTGCCAGACTTTAGCAAGACATTCCAGGTCAAGTGTGACATGAGTGGATTTTCAATTGGAGCGGTCTTGAGCCAAGACGACAGGTCGATCGCATACTTCAGTGAAAAACGGAATGAAGCGAAGATCAAGTACTCAACATATGACAAAGAATTTTATACAGTCATACAAGCACTGAAGAAATGGAGACATTATTTGGTTCCTAAAGAGTTTTTTTTGTACAGTGATAATCATGCTTTACAATTCGTGACTCAACAGGAGAAGTTGAACCAAAAACATGTTAAATGGGTTGAATTCATGCAGAATTTTACCTTTGTGATTAAGCATATTTTTGGAACTAGTAACAAAGTTGTTGATTCTTTGAGCAGAAAATGTTTGCTTATGTAGGAATTCAGAGTCAAAACTTTGGGTTTTTATAACCTCAAAGAAATGTACAGGGATGACCCAGATTTTAAGGAAGCGTCTGAGAATCCAATTCTCAGGGACAGAAGCCAGTGGACCAAATATATGATCCAGGATGGATTATTATTCAAGGGAAATCAACTATGTATTCCAAAATGCTCCATGAGGGAGAATTTGTTGAAGGAAAAACATAGTGGTGGATTGGTCGGACACTTCGGTCATGATAAGACATTCTCAAAGTTGAATGGCTCATATTTTGGGCCAAGGATGAGGACAGATGTTAAGGAATTTGTGGACAGATGCAGAATTTGTCAGCACATGAAAGGGAAAAGACAGAATATAGGGTTATACCATCCATTACCCATACCAAAGAGGTCGTGGGACGCAGTGAGCATGGATTTCATATTGGGACTACCAAGAATGCGAAGAGGCTATGATTCGATCTTTGTGGTTTGTCGACAGATTTTCAAATATGGCACATTTCATACCATGCCAGAAAACCAGTGACACAACTCATATTGCGAACCTGTTTTTCAAGGAAGTCGTCAGACTTCACAGCTTGCCAAGGAGTATTGTTTCTGATCGAGATACCAAGTTCGTGGGACATTTCTGGAGGACTTTGTGGAAGAAGTTGGGGACAAGTTTGTCTTTTAGCTCAGCATATCATCCTTAGACGGATGGGCAGACAGAAGTCGTGAACAGAAGCTTGGGAGATTTTTTGAGGAGCTTAGTGACTGAACACCACAGTCAGTGGGATCACATTCTGCCATAGGCGAAATTTTCTTACAATGATTCACTTAACAGAAGCACAGGGCAGAGTCCATTCTAGATTGTATATGGAATGCATCCAAGGGGAGTTTCTGAATTGAAAGATTCAAAACAAAATGAATTCAGGAGTGCTAGTGCAAAGAATTTTGTAGAAGCAATGAAGGAGCTTCACAGCCGAAATAAGGAACGATTGCAGAATTCAAATCAAGAATACAAGCGCAGAGCAGATCAACACAGGCGAGAACTTCAATTTGAAGTTGGTGATCTGATTCTTGCACATCTGAGGAAGGAGAGGTTCCCAAGAGGAACATATAACAAACTGAACATGAAAAAGATTGGACCATGCAAGGTCATGAAGAAATTTGGGGCAAACGCATATGAGATTGAATTACCCAATGGGATCGGAATTTCACCAATATTCAATGTTGCAGATTTGTACCCTTACAGAGCTGAAGAAGCAGTAGCAGAGGAGGAACAGAAAGAAGTTCAATGGAAAAAACAAATGCATGTAGATAAAAAGCCACAGATGGAAAGTATAATTGACAAGAGAGTCAACAGGAAGACCAGGAAAAAAGAGTATTTTGAATACTTGGTCAAGTGGAAAGGACATCCAGTTGAAGATTCCAGTTGGGAAGATGAAGCAAAAATTCATAAGCATGGACAGACCATGCAGGAGCTCATGAACAGGAGTTCATGAAAATTTTCAAGTGAGGGAGTATGATGCGGGAGCATCGTAAGCAGCCAGCCAAGCGAGCATGAAGGCGGAAGACAGCTGGGGAAAGCACAACACACGTTTTGCACATTTTGAAATATTTTTGAAAGATTAAGGAGCGGATATTAATGTAGTATCTAGAAGTGTACTTGCATTTATATCTGGTTGTTGTAAACAGATCGTGAGCGATTTTCTCTCATCTGTCAATATAAAAGGCATTTAATCCCAGTAAATGAAAGTAGGTAGGTTTGAATTAATAGAGTAGACAGTTTAGAAGAGTAGGAGGGAAAACGAATATAGACACCCTCGCCTTTGTATCATAGTAGTTGTTGTATCATTAGCACGGAATAGAAGAAGATAGTTGTAGTAGAGAGTTGAAAGGAAGAACCCGTGTACAGGAGCTTTGAATTAATATCTGAAGCTTTGAATCAGATTTCATGGTGTTATGATGTTTTCTATTTATACATGGTGAATGGTATGATTATGGTTGTTTTATTCTCTCTGTTATGCATTTTTTCTGAGGCTATGATGTGTATGCATGATTTCATGTTGAATGTTTGAAGTCTAAGAGAGAGAGAGAATGAGTTTCAATTGTTTCTCTTCCTGAGTGAGAAAATTTCCTGCAAGGAGTGCAGTGAAACGTCCGCAAGGTGTGCGTTGACGAGGGTTCTGAATTTTATATCAGAAAGATCAGGAGAGATATTGTTGTTCTCATTCCAGTAGAAGTGCAGGTGAAGCACAGAAGTCGTGCAAGGTGTGCGCAGGCTAGTCGAGGCCTTAAACTCATCAACTAAGGTTGAAAGGTAAGGGACTGTTGTTCCAGAAGGTGCACAGAGTCGAAGAATCAAATACTTATAAGTATTTGAAAGATCGCCGCAAGGAGTGTGTGCAGGAGTCCTTTTGAGACTCAAGTTTGCAAGTGAAATCTCAGAGGGTTAGTGCCTTTGAAGTGTTAAAATGGAGACGGAGCGAAGTCGCTTTGCAGAAGCCAAATTCAGACGAGGAACACTGGTTCATTTCGCAGAAATCTTCAAGGAAGGAACGAGCGGTTGAAATTCTCTGTGGAGAACTCGCGATGTCATGAAGTCCAAAAATCCGAATCGATGAAAAGTCTCATTGGAAGCCAGCCTTTGCTGAATGCATCGGGGTTCGGCATTTCGGTATTTTCGTAGACAAGAGGTCAGGGTTCTTTGTTCCGGAACTCCCGAAGTCGCGAAACACAATACAGCTGTGGAGGAGGATGCGGCCAAAGATTTCGGTATTTCGGCATTTCAGTTTTCGGTGGGTTGAAGAGAGGAAACTCGACAACAGGAATTGCGAAATCGTGAAATCCGAAGTCCCGGATTGGAAAAGGGCGCGATCATCTTATTGAGGTCAAGAGATTTGAGTGATGTTTTGTGTTTGATCACACGGGGCATACTCATAAGGACCTGTGGATACACCGTCATGTGTGAGAGGGATTCCCTGTGGGGAAAATAAAAGAGTCAATCAGACTCAGGAGGGAAGATTTAGAACTATCTTGAGCGGATCTCGGCCCGAGGGTCGGGGGTCTACACCAACTCATCTTCTGATAGATTTATCTCTGTCAAGAATTCATCGAAGCTCATCAACTCATCAAACTCTCCTTGTTCTAGAAATGCGAACAAGGATTTATATTTCTAAACGACAACATTGTCCTATAAACTAAGTGGATCTATGATTCTTTTTTCTCTCATTGGCAGCACGGGGAAGTTGTATCTACAATGCGAGTTTTTTCGTTTTCTACAACTTTTTGTATGATAATTTCTATGAACTTTGGCAAGTTCTGGATCCAAATGATCTGTGTTGCATGTTATTTATTTTTCCACAAACTGCTCGATCTGTGAATTGTTGTCAGCTCCATAGACTGGTGCACCCTCTATCCACAACAGTGCGTGGTCATGTTCATTCCCCCTATTCTGGAATTCAGTCACAAAAAAGTAGTCTGATATTTTTCTGAAAAACGTTTCATCGTGGCATGTCAATTGTCTCAAAGCATTTATTCTATGTCTATAGTAGCAAGTACATGTCACTGGGTCTATTATTATGAGGTAGTCAATGTCATTATTTTCCAGTGTATCAGTTTGTTTTTTACGTTTCATGTTCCTATGCAAGTCAGATATTGTAACCACAAATGGATCCCAGCAATGCTCTGCACTTGTAAATGTGATGAAAAATGTTGGCGGACCCAATTGTCGGATCATTGCAAAAATAGTTTTCTTGTTTTGTTGCAAATAGTCGGGAGAGATGCGAATGTTTTTTAAATATATGTATCCAATATCAGATTTCAGGATTTTTTCTAGGTTTACTTTGTACTTAACATCCTTGGCCAACAACATTCTTCCTTGTAACTAGCCTTTTATTATTCGGACCCACATGCAAGACAACACTTGCTCTATTATTATGTGTATTGTTTTGAAAAACAAATTTGTTATTTGACAGGAGAAGTCACCGCTTGAATGTAGCAGCTCCCATCGAACTATTTTATAGTAACAAAATCATTCTGTAATGTCAGTGGGACATGGATCTCCATAGAAGAGTGTTGGGAAGTTCATTTCCTCAGCGAATTTTTCCTTGAATATTCCAAGTGGATGTTTCCCCTCAGCATGTGCAATTTCGACAATCATGTCTTGCAAGTTACGAATGCACAGTGAATCAGTGAATCCATGCACCAATGTCTTAGCAGGTGTTTCATTCTCTGATTCATCACTTGTATCAAATTCACTAGCAGTTTTGAGAGTCTATGAAAAGTTTTCATCCTCTTCTCCAAGAACATTGTTCCAGTTCTCATTTATACAAATTTTTTGTGCTTTGTACAGGGCCCTGGAACATAATTCTTTTAATGCTTTCATAACAGCATGCACACGCACTTTTCCTGTCTAATACACATTTTTGTATTGCAAGCGTCTTTTGAGAGCCACAACAATTGTCATTGTATCGCTAATGAATTGTGGCAAGGATTTTTGCACAACATCTAGTTGAACATGCACATTAATAATTGATCATGTTAAGCCCATCTGGGGTCGTTTATAGCGTCAGGGCCTGATTTGTGCAAATGCAATTCGCAGAGACACAAGTCTCTCTTCAAGTTCCATAAGTCCACTTACATCTGGTGGTGGTGTATTACATCTTATTTGGTCAGGGGTTACAAATTGTGGCAGTTTTCCATTTTCAAGCAACCGTTTGCATGGAAGACAAATTTTTCCACTGAAAAATGTTTTATCATGTACTATCAAGCAAAGGTATTCTGCTTCCAAATCGAGTGTGAAAGACTTACTGTTTTTTTTCGAAATTCAATTGATCGCAAATTGCACTTGCAATGGAAGGAGTGTTTTTGATTTGTTTCATGTAGGTATGTCTTGCATATTTATTCGGTAGGGAAGTATGGGTAGAAAGTGTTTGTTGGTTTTCATTGGTAGTAGTGCACGGTCTTCCTTCTAGCCCACGAAATGTGATTTTTTCCTCTCGAACAGTTGCATGACCATTGTGGGATATGCGATCGTACCTGTTTCTGTTGTGTTGTGCATGAACAATTTTTTTAGATTGTGATATGTCGGTTTCTCTCTAGAAGGAAGTGAAACAGTGTATTTTTTTCTCTCACGTATGACCTTTTTCAAGTTGTGATAACTTAGTCTACGTTTCTTGTTCAAGGGCAAGATGACCTCATTGCAGCTGGGATGAATTTCACTCTGATTAAATAACATGCAACGCTTATGCACATTCAATGTGGTTTGGATGGCATTGACACTAGACCCTGGACCAACAATATTTCTTGTACCACCAATGTTTTTTTTCTCTCACGTATGAACTTTTTCAAGTTGTGATAACTTAGTCTACATTTTTTGTTTAATCCCTGTATGGCCTCATCACAACTGGGATGAATTTCACGCATGAACTTTTTCAAGTTGTGATAATTTAGTCTACATTTTTTGTTTAAGCCCTGTATGGCCTCATCACAACTAGGACAAATTTCACGCATGACCTTTTTCAAGTTGTCATAACTTAGTCTACGTTTTTTGTTTAAGCCCCGTATGGCCTTATCACAACTGGGAGGAATTTCATTCTCATTAAAAATCATGCCATGTGTATGCATATTCGATGTGATTTAAGTGGCATGGACATTGGACCCTGAACTAGTGATATGTCCAGGCAAAGGTTGATAATGGATATGTGTCGTATATGTTTTCAACGAGAAGATGTCAATTGTTCGATCGTAATTTGAATCAATAGACCAGGAATGGACAGTGCCATCTGGCAGGGCCGATCAAACCTGGATATTTACTTTGAATATGATAGATAGCCATTGCAAACAGAATATGCCACCCTCCACATTTCCTTTTTCATATGGCAGTGCCATGTTTACAAGGTATTCTTGTCAACTTCCAATTGTCGACATATTTTCTAGGAGATATGGAGAAAGGTGTTGATTCAAGCAACTAAAAGCCTGTTGGTTTCGGCCTACAATTGCATTGCAAAAGGATTGTACAGTGTAAATCCGCA
>ML809567.1:17176-37693 GCA_009831015.1 Picea engelmannii | reverse complement strand
ACCTCTGTAAGTTTGAAGTTTTGTTGCTTTAACTTTTGTATCTCCTTCATAAATATTTCGAAGCTTGTCCCAAATCTCTTTAGCGGATTTACAATGTGCAGCTTTGGTGAATATCGTTTCACTGAGACCATTCAAAAGTGCATTTGTGGCTTTGGAATTATTCTGACCGAGTTTCACTGCTTTGTCATCTATTGGTGGAACTGCTAGTGCTATGTATCCATCTACAATTGATTGCCAAATTTCAAATCCCTCTGACTATATATATGTCTTCATCCTTATGCTCCAAAAAGCATACTTATGTCCATCAAACTGTGGTATTCCATTTTTATACAAGTTGGTACTCTCCATGATCTACCTTTCAGTGGTTAAACTGACTTCTGAAGGAACATGGGATTACTGAGAGGGGGGTGAATCAGTAATTTTTAACCAAATAATCCAAGTGTTATATCAATGTATAATTATTATCCAATAATGAGCAATAAGAAATGAACAATCACACACATACACAGCACACCAGTGTTTTACGTGGAAACCCAAAGCGGGAGAAAACCACAGAATGTTTTTTCTTATATGTCTTGAAGAATTACATTCATTGGAAGCACCAACTTCCTGTGGTTTCTAGCTGCAACTGGAAGGAGGCTCCAACCCCCTACTTATCAGGCTACAACCTGAGGGAAGCTTCAAATCCCCAATTCTCTGGCTACAACCAAAAGGAGGCTACAACCCCCTATTTTCTTCGGCTACAACCGAAAGGTGGCGAAAACCACCTATCCTTGCCTCGTCCAACCGCCCTGAAGTAGAAGTAGAATGATGGAACCACTGCCACACTATCACTGTGAGATATATTGTTGTACAACTGTATCAACCTATACTACTGACCTGTCTCCAACCTGTACAATTGTCATGTAATCAATTTGTACCTGAACTAAACATGTATCTACAAAAATACAATAGGTACGCAACCTGTAGTGTTGCAGCTCGCGTATGTATGTTCCCTATCTATTATGAAACCCGCACATGTACGCCACCTAACTATTATGCAGCCTGCGTATGCCTTCTGAAAACTAGGGTTTCCTTTTCTTGAAAACTTCTGACTTTTTGTAACTTCTTTCACATAGATATGTAACCTGTCACTGTATCCAGAGTGTAACTATACCTTATGCATGCATCCTCATACATGACCTTTACTCAAGGCAAGTATGTCTCTCTCTAGTCATGTGCCATATAGGTATGTGTAATCATGAACAAGTATAATATCCCTCACAAGATCTTAGTCATCAAACCCTTTCTGATATTCAACCTCTCAATACATCAACTACTACACAAATACAAGCTCTCAACCATGTACCATAAAAAACCTTAGCCATATGCCAAGAAATACAATATGTGCCTCACAAGAAGTATCAATGATGAATATACTAGCACTGTATTATTGTAGATATGACTTATCCAAAAGATCCCATGTAGCCACTAGTCTCTCTAGGGAGAATCCTCAAATATCCATTGCCATTCCTCATGCATACATCAAAATCCAACTATTCATAGAAATGAGACATAACTTTTGAACCAATGGATGGATCTGATGTATCTGAGCACTCTAGACCTTCTTGAGAGCTTGATCTCAGAATCTAGAACCTTTGCATCTTCATCTTCTCAAGTTTCCATGGCTTTATCAACATGTACTCACCCTGTACACAGTTATCCCGTGTACGTACACACCCTATGCACAGACAGCCCGCATACTGTATGCACCCTATACACAAACAGCCCGCGTACGCCTCAGAAAATAGGGTTTTTTGTATTCATTGTAATTCCAAGAATTTCGTCGTCAACCCTTCGTGCTACCTCAGACGTTCGCCACTTCATATGTATCCATAAGTATTTACGCTAAGCTTTACACAAGAAAATAGATATACAATATGTATAAGTGTGTCTTTAATGAGAGAGATTTGCCTCTTATTTATCTCTTCATGTAGCCTTACACTTTCCTTATTTTAGGGCTTCTCCAATTAAAATAATTTCTTTTGCAAGACACTTTGACTCTTGGGGGATTCTATAAGACTCATGAGGGTTCTCCAACTTCATATGGTCATAACTCTTTAATTGTGAGGAGTTATGTGATGTTCCACATACCACCGAAAATGGTATGACAAGCACTATCCATCTGGGATAGTTTCACTGACAAGTTTACTGACCTTCATCTCATTATTTCCTTATTCCATACTTACCTACTTTGTCAATTGCGGGTGCCATGCTGGTGGGTTCTGTTGATTTTTCATAAGCTAGGTTAAGCATGTAGTTCATTTAATTTCATCGTGCCTTAACCATAAACAAGAATGTTGCAACAACCAAGATCACAAGAAGAAACACCATGCACAAGAACACAAGATATATCTTGGGAAACCCTTCTCAAACAAGGGAGAAAAACCTAGCCAAATCCTTTGCTATACTCTTCAAGAGAAAGACCTTTCACCACCAAGAATATCCTAGCACACAAGAGGGTGCACAAAACCCTAGAACTCTAGCGCCCAAGAGAGGTGCGCAACTTTGACCAATAAGTGTACTTGCTGAAATTTCCAAAACTCACAAGTGTGTGTGTGTGTGTGTGCAATGAAAGATTTCCTCTTACCTATACTAGAATTGTCCTGTCAACTAAAGTGTCTATTGGCACAATAGGGTCGACTTCAGTTAGACATATTATTTATTTATTATTATAATAATTAATATTAATATTCATATTCATTATAGTTTATAGTTTATCTTTAGACACAATAAGATAGGGCCAACCTGTACCCTTTACACAATAACTAGGGTTACGGGTAGGTATGACTCTTGAACAACATATAGAAAAGGATTTGATACACCCACTAATGCTCATCCACTAGGGGCACATCCATAGGGATGCCATGGACCTAATTCACTGCATTACATAAATGAACCAGGTCTTCACATGTTCACCTGTGCTCATCCACAGGCACGTCTTCTCTACAGATCTTCTTTCCCACTGCCACCAACAGGAGGATCATCTAGAGTCTTCTCGTCAACTCTGTTGCTGCTCAGAGGAGGCCATCACATCATCTTCATTTATGTTCTCATGATGATGTGCCCAACACTTTTGTGATTTCCCACATTCACCTTGTGCTCAGCCACAGGCACATCTTAACTCAACAGATCGCTCTTACATTGGATAATCATTTGGAGTTCTTCTCACTCACATCATGGAGGAGGCCATATTTACGTTCTTGACTCTGTCTCAGGTAGGAACCACAAACCCTTCATAGGGGATTTCTCTCAGATTTGTAAGCTGAGATCAAGACTTCACATAGCTTCTATGTTCCACATCTCATAGGTTTGTAAGATGAAGGATGTCTTCCATAGTTTCTTTCATCAACACTCCCTCTCAGCTAGGGAGGCATTCTTCATCAAGCCAAGTCTCATACCGATGTACTCTAAATTTTGTTTTTGGCTAAGGTCATCCATACTCCCTCTTAACTCGAAAGGAGTTCTTCACCAAGTAAATGTTTGGTGTAGAAGTTTGCAGTCTACTCATGTGGAGAAAGGTATTGCAAGTATACAATTTTCTTTTGCATCATATCTCTAACATAATAAAATTTTATCTTTCTGTGTGACAATCCATTAGGAAGCTCTGGGTTCTTTAAGGAGCTTTATATATGGCTCTCTTTCATCAACATAGGAACCATCTCATGGTCAAGTGGATCTCTCGGAAGTATGTGAAGCCACATTGCTTCGCACACTTACTGTTATATATATACTTTGTCTCTGGTGCACTTAAGGCTACAGAGTTATGTTTCCTGCTGCAATAGGAAACCCTGGAAGACTTCAAGGTAGAACATCAACCGGAAGGAATTTTCTAGTTCAGTGAATATTTTATCGGTCATCTATCATAGCTTTTGTCCCAAGAAGTAGTGAATCATACTCAGATTCTTCATCTCGAATTCAGAAATCAAGGATTACTTGTAACAACAACGCTTTCTGAATAGGTCATCAGGACCAGGCTTTCGTCACCAATATTGTAATGATATAAGTTTGGATCACCAACACTCTTGTTTGAAATCTATACTTATCAAGAATCCATTTATCTGGTATAGTTTCCAACTCATGGATGGAAGTGTATCTGGTTCACTAGATCAGGTGTTTCATCATAGACAACTCCCTCTGTTTGAGAGAAACCTCTGGCTATAGATCTTGTTTTGTATTACCTTGATAGTTTCATTAGCTGCATGCTTTACCACAAGTTTCTCTTTCTGGTCCCTGAATAATATCTTATGCACCATCCTATTAAAGTATACCGGTACTCTTTTGTTATGGCATTTGGCCATACTGGTTCTCTTGTTGCTTTTCTAAGACATGGAGTCTTATCATCAATGAAGTGTCTCATGACTGGAGGATAGCTTTGAAAAAACTCTTTTACTTTCTCGAAAGGTGCCTTGAGAGGCTTGTATGCTTTTCTGCCTCTTGCATAGTGAGTCTAGGTAGGCATTTTATGCCTTACTGCAATATCACTGAACATATCAACTGGAGCAATAATGTCTTTCTCCCTCTGAACTATTGAAGGCGGAGAAGGTATAGTCTTACTGTCAATCTCCATCTGAGATTATATGGATCTTAGAAAGACTATCTCTTCTTCAAGGACAATGTTTCTGCTTGTCTCAATCTGTCTCTGACCAGGGATGTCGATTTGGAATGGCTTTGAATATTCATTGTATCCTTTCTTTCTAAAGGATATAGCTTGGACTTCTTCTCTTTGGGTACATTAAGATACATTGGGCACCCAAATAACCTGAAGTGTTCAATCTCAGGCTTCACTCTGGTTAAGGCTTCTTATTCTGGTGAAGACTCTTGTTCTAAACATATACTACATCATGCATGCTTCTGCCCATGAAATCATAGAAATATTATGATCATGCATTATTGCATTGATTGTCTCAAGGATGGTTTTATGCTTCCTCTTTCTCAAATGGTTTTGACTCCCTCTGAGTCAATGTGACTCCCTCTGAAGGATAAGCATCTTCCTTTGTTCTTGACCTGTCTGGAACAAGAAAACAAGAGGAACCAAAACAGGAATATCTCCTAAAGGATAATAATGAGTACATCTCTAGAATCAAAACAATTTTAAGGATTGTTATCACAGCTACAACACCTATTTGTAAAGTAGAAAACTTTAGAAATATAAGTTAGAGGAATGACAATTACAACAATCAAACCTGCAGTATTCACTTCCAGTGAGTTGTTTTTCTTCCAAGTCTCCTTCACTCAATATAACAAGTGCTTTCTTCAACCTGTCTTTTGTACTAGGACGATATTCTATCTTGACAAGAGGTTGGGTTAGAGAACAAACTCTATGATCTCAACTTTAATCCATCTAATATCTTGACTTTAATTTTGACCACAGGTTAGTATGATGGTCATAGCTTCAACATGCAACCTAGATCAAATAAATGTCATAAAAAATAGATGCATATCAGAATAAACAAACCTGGGTTGCATTATTCCTCTGAATGTGTTGGATCTTGAGATCCTTCTGGATCTATGGTAAGAGATCCCTTCTCCTGCAAACAGGGATGATTTTAAGGATGAAAATTTATTTTAAAATGTAGAAACCTTGGCGAATCTTAGTAATCCTTCATATGCCAACTATAAATGTTTGGCGATATTTTTGTAAAAATATTCAAATTTCTAAGGATTTTATATAGTTTTTATAAACATTTGGCGATTTTTAAGGTAAAATAATTTTATCCTATAGAATTTGGGCGAATCATTTTTAAAATAGTGAATCTCGTTTTTGGAAAAACCATGGAAAATTAGCCCATGAGTGAAATTTATCCCCTAAAATCATCCATGCCTACAAATACCCTTTAAAGCTTAACAATTAAAACATATGTGAGTACATACCTTTGATAGCTTTTGCAGGTAGTGGCACCATCTGGTAGTAGCGGTAATATTTACCAACTTCTTAAAATACTTCAAGGGTGACTGCAACTGGTACAACAACTGATACTTCAACTGCAATTGATACTGCAACTAATTCTGAAGCTGCAACTGCAACTGCAACTTAGGGTTTTATGAGGAAACCCTAATTTTTCAAACTTCAAATTTTGAAATTATGATCTAGGGGATAGATGCTCTGGCCTGAGGTGAGTAAGCTGGTGCAACAAATTTATGAAAATCCAAATTTTAACCCCTCAAAATTGACCAGCGGATTTCTGGACTAGTGCTTCTGGTTTTTTGGTACTTCTGGTACTCTGGTACTTCTGGTTTTCTGGTACTTTTGGTACTTTGTGAAAACTAGGGTTTCACTTTCTGGAATATCTACCCATTGAAAAGGTGCGTTGAAGGTGCCAAAGATTTCCTTGGGTTAGGGCAAACTTTTCTAGATGGTTTTGAGGCTGAAAATCTTCTTCAATAAAAAGCCCTAATTTCCATGTACGACAACAATGACGTTTTTCCTTTTTTCTTATGAAGAATGCTTGTGCAATGGGTTCTTTCAAGACCTATGCTCTGATACCATGTTGATTTTTCATAAGCTAGGTTAAGCATGTAGTTCATTTAATTTCATCATGTCTTAACCATAAACAAGAATGTTGCAACAACCAAGATCATAAGAAGAAACACCATGCACAAGAACACAAGATATATCCTGGGAAACCCTTCTCAAACAAGGGAGAAAAACCCAGCCAAATCCTTTGCTATACTCTTCAAGAGAAATACCTTTCACCACCAAGAATATCCTAGCACACAAGAGGGTGCACAAAACCCTAGAACTCTAGCGCCCAAGAGAGGTGCGCAACTTTGACCAAGAAGTGTACTTGCTGAAATTTCCAAAACTCACAAGTGTGTGTGTGTCTACAATGAAATATTTCCTCTTACTTATATTAGACTTGTCCTATCAACTAAAGTGTCTATTGGCACAATAGGGTCGACTTCACTTAGACATGTTATTTATTTATTATTATAATAATTAATATTAATAGTACTATTAATATTAATATTAATTATCTTTTATAGTTTATCTTTAGACACAATAATATAGGGCCGACATGTACCCTTTACACAATAACTAGGGTTACAGGTAGGTCTGACTCTTGAACAACATATAACAAAGGATCTGATACACCCACTAGTGCTCATCCACTAGGGGCACATCCATAGGGATGCCATGGACCTGATTCACTGCATTACACAAATGAACCAGGTCTTCACATGTTCACCTGTGCTCGTCCACAGGCACGTCTTCTCTACAAATATGTTTTCCCACTGCCACCAACAGGAGGATCATCTAGAGTCTTCTCGTTAACACTGTTGTTGCTAAGAGGAGGCCATCACATCATCTTCATTTATGTTCTCATGATGATGTGCCTAGCACTTTTGGGATTTCCTACGTTCACCTTGTGCTCAGCCACAGGCATGTCCTAATTCAACAGATCGCTCTTACATCGGATAATCATTTGGAGTTCTTCTTACTCACATCATGGAGGAGGCCATCTTTACGTTCCTAAATCTGTCCCGGGCAGGAACCACGAACCCCTCATAGGGGCTTTCTCTCAGGTTTGTAAGCTGAGATAAAGACTTCACATAGCTACTATGTTCCACATCTCACAGTTTTGTAAGCTGGAGGATGTCTCCCATAGATGCTTTCGTCAACCGGTTCAAGGTTGCGCCTCGGGTTTCCGAAGTTCCACGATATACATATTGGTTGTTGTGCCCCGCCATCATGCACTATTTACTGTTATACATTTTTTCAATCAAAAAATCTGAGGCATACAATTTGACCCTATTTCGTATTCCATCTCCTTCAACCTTGCATGTGACATTAAGAACAATTATGGACAATATACAATGCATATGCTTGTTTATTCCTTCTGACGTTCATCTACACATGCTTGCATCAGAAAAAGTTGGACTAGTGACATGGCCATGAGCAGTCAGTCATCCAAGACATCAGCAGACCAACAAGGCCAAAGATAAAGATGCATACATGATGTTCCTAGTATGTTTACCAAACAAATATCCTCAGGTATTTATTCATCTATGGCATGGTGAATATGTTGATGTTGTCTTAAACATATACTTTGCAGTTCACCAGAAGTATCAACAAGTACAAGCGAGACATCGAACATAGTGCAGGTTCCGCAGACAAAGAGGTATGGTTGCAAAACTCTGGCTCCATAGTTCATCCAAGCTACGAGTCTACTTTTACATTTATGCGAGGAAAAAAAGAAAACAAAAAAAATAATGCATAATACCATTCACATTACTTTTCCTGTTCGAAATTGTCATCGGGTCTAAACTTGTGACACCCAAAATACTATCAATAGAGGGCATGAACAAACGCCGAAGTGGACAAGTGTTCATCAGGGACATAATGGTCGTCTATAGCACCTACTTGGACAAGGCAAACAAAACTAGATCCATTATGCATGCTAACATGACAGACAAGGAGGCCCTGATGACAGTGACACTGACTATTCCTACACAGCTTGTCCAAAAACATGCAGAAAAGATATTGCCAGGTAATGGGATATCCATTACAAATTTTAATATATATCCCAAAACAGTATATGACCATGGTGATTGTGATCGGATTATTTCGCTCAACGAAACAAGTATTGTGGAAAAAAATCATGCTATTTGTTCAGAATATCGTTTCATCCCGGACTCAACTATCAACCAACTTGCATAGAGCAACGACTTTTACCCAATCAGAACCATTGGTGCAGTTGTCACAATGGCGAGAAAACTTGGCTCACAACACATTCTCCATATAAAAGATGGAGATTTAGACAATGACAAGGCGATGGTACCATTCTCCATATCCAGTTTTTGTCCTTTACTTTCGTGTGTCCATGTATCTCGGTTAAGTTACACAAATATTACATTGTTCCAATTTGTAGCTGCAATTGTTCGATACCAACTCAAATTTGTTTTCGTCAATGGAACAACAATTGCATAAAGGGAAATTTCCACTTATGCTCTTCAAAATCATAACAAAGAAAAGGGATGTTAAAGAAAGGATCTTTCGCACAACCCAAGCAACATTTGTAACATAATTGCGAGCAGACATAGTACAGGATCTCAAGAAACTAACTAGCTCTACAACTGTTGTGTGTATACATCTATAGATTCATCCTCACTTTGCTCATACAAATAGCCTCACCAAATTTCTGCAGTTTTTTATTTATTTTTATTTTATTTGGGTGCAGTTGTATATTATATTGTTCAATATATTAAATGATATGCTCACGTTTCCAGGTTGAAGGTGTTTTGGTTGTAGTGAATGCGTACTCAACCCCCTTTGAGCCTGTATGTGCGAAATGAAACTCTCTTGCTTATGCTTCTTCTTTGATAAGTGATTATACGATTGATTGTCTGTGATGCAATGAAAAATGTCCATACATATATGGGCATTGCCTCAATGTTGTCATCTGAACCGTGGGCAACACAACTGTGCATTGTACACTTAGACAACCTCTGTTACAAGATGTGCTTCTCGGGTTAGCAAAATTGTCATATGAAGCATACCTACATAAAAAGGCAAACAGTGTCTACATGTTGCGTGACTTTCGGATACATAGCAAATTTACCTTAAATGAGGACAATGCAATATTGCATATCGGTTGGAAATAAAAAATTAAAAAAATCATATCAAGCTTTGGCAGGAAACGAAAATATCTCATGTGTACCCAGATGAATGTTCGTCGGAATGGAGTTCTTCAGAATTTACATCTATAGCTGTAAAATTCTCTTTCCAGAGATTTTGTCTCTTCTCGTGTACTTGAAACAAAAAGGATAATCTAATTACAAATGCAATCCATGTTGTTATTTTGACGTTGTTTTGCATCTCCCAGTAAGAATTTTGCATATTTGTTTCGGTGTGCAAATAAATAAAAAAATGGTGGTTGGTTGTGGCTTTGATGGAGGGGACTGCACATATTTTTTGGGTTCCCAAGTTGGACAATTGTTTTCCAACTATATAGCCATGGCAGGATTTTTGAATTTTTTCTGGGTGCCCGAATAAAATAAAAATTTGTCTCCAACTATACATTTATGATATGGTATCTGCATTTTTTTCTCGATGCCCTAATTGAAAAAAAAGAACTCAACATGGATTAAAACATGAGCTTGAGATTTTCAGATCTCGCTATAGAGATTGCACACACATAACATTGTTCAGTGCATAAATGGGAAGCATGAAAGCAAACCCCATAAAAAGTATCCAATTGTAAATAACTCATGCCCATCCTTTGAACCGTCAAAATAACCTGCTCATCTCGACAGAATCATTAGGAATTTCCAATAATATTGGAAATTTGGCATTCTTAAAACTAGTAGTGATAGACCATGGCACTATCAAAAGAAAATGTCCATAGTGATCTTGCTTAAAGGTAAAATAGTAATCCACAAATTTCTTATTCCCCATTTTGAGATCTAGTTATAGCGAGCATACAGTGGCGAAGCTCCGCTGGTTTTGTGTTGTCTTATGCTTGGCAAACTTTTGTTCATATCCTATGGCCCCGGTTATTTTCTCGTGGGAACATATACCAGATGTAAGAGAAAACCATTGCCACAATGTGTTTTTTTATATATCAAATTGTTTGATGCAAAGGTTGATGCGTACTGCTCTATGGAACCTTGTGGGATCTTGCTCGAGGCCTTCTATGTTCATGCGTTGCCTTCAACCTCAACTTTCAATACATTTGGTGTTTACTTGGTTCTTGGTTGTATGCTTCGTTCTGGAAAATTAATAATACATTCAGGATCTTCGTAGTTTTTCTATGATCTTAAAGACTATAGAGGACATGCTTTGCCCTTTAATATAAGCTATGTGACGCAAATGTGGTATGTGGCTCGTTTTAGAACTTTTCCTTGATCGATGAACTTAGCAAAATTAATCTCCCGAAATAATTTGAAATAAAAGAATATATATTGTGCGAAGTCCAATGGAACTATCATATCAATGAGAGGACATTAAAATTCAAATTCATCGTTGTTATACTTGCAGTGAAGCTGATAGTACAATAACGTTACTTAGACATCCCAAAATTGATTTTCTTGTAGATTTTYKAGGCTTCTCTTATACAAGCAGATCCTGGAAWCTATAAGCATGGCTCRTTGTATCTACTCCTTGATTGAAGAACATGTTCACATGTTTAATGCACTTCATAGTTACTKTTAAAACCATCAATGGGGGTTTCTTACACCAATTCCCTCTTTTGAAAATTGKCATCCCCTTTCTTTTTTCCCTCTACTTTCCCTTTCTGGTTACTTACTCATTTTTYGAAAAATGTCTAGGTRCGGGAGTTGGCGGATTCASGTCTTCAGATTTCCATTGTTGCTTTTATATCACCAGCTCGACCGACCACTTCCCCATTTCATATTGAACAAACTTTTTGAATCACGGGTTCCTGGATAAGCGGGTTCAACATTGTGTTTCCATTGTTCTGTTGGTTGCAAACARCACCCGAACTTCCGCGATCTACAAATTAGCAAACAAATATGCCTTCATCTYGTTTKCTTTCGCTTTCTGTTTACTTGGTCCTTTTTCCGAATGTCTCCTGCTTTTATATACARCACCCCGTGGGAGTTGGCGGATTCACGTCTTCATATTTCCATTGTTACTTTTATATCACCAGCCCGACTGACCGCTTCCCCGTTTCATATTAAATAAACTTTTTGAATCGTGGGTTCCTGGATAGGCAAGTTCAACATTGCRTTTTCAATGTTCTGTCGCCTACAAATAGCACTTGGACTTCCGCGATCTACAAATTAGCAAACAAATTCCCCTTTATCTCRTTTKCTTTCACTTTCTATTTACTTGGTCCTTTTTTCRAATGTGTCCTTTTTCCGAATTTCTCCTGCTTTTATATACAACACCCAAAGTTCCACAATATACAAATTGCTTGCTCAACATTGTTCTTCCACTATTCCCCTACGTACAAACAACACCTGAAATTCCGTGATATACAAATTGATGGTCGAAATTTGTCATTGTGGCATACAATTTGACCATTGGCCCCTCACATCTCCTGTGTATATCTTGTGACTCTTTTTTTGAAACCCGCCCGACCGCTTTTCATACTTGGGCATTTCTTGGAATCTGTTTCATGGGTTGGCAGGTGGACGAAATGTACAATGCTTAGTCACTTTTCGCCATCCCCGCTACCTTCATACTTCTTTCTAGATATGCAATTATTAAGCTTTAATACTAGTAGTTCATGGTGCAGGAACGGTTAAGATTGTCATTAATGTTCGGAAGGCCGGAGAAGATTTGACATTAATACAAATTAAACCAATACTTGCAGAGAAGAGTGTTATCCTTTCCAAGTATTCATTTCAAACATGATGCAATATCTTTCATGCATCGGCCAGTTGGCGCCCTTAAGAAATCTCTAATTCCTAATTGCTCTTCGTTGTCACCACCACCTTCACACTTTTTTCTAAATATGCAATTAGTAAGCTTTAATGGTAACAACTCATTACGCACGAACCCTGGAGATTGGCATTGATCAGCAAAAGGCTCGAGGAGATCTTCCATTGATACGCATTAAACCAATATTTGCATAGGGTTATATTATCCCTCCCCAATTTTCATTTCAAACATTGTCTGGAGAAAACTGAAATTGTCGTTAACTTATGGCAGCAATTCCACAACAGTTCTGTCTAGATACAGAAAACACCTTCGGGCATGATGGCTAGAGGCTCCAGTATTTTGGGGCATATTCTTATTACTCATCTCCCTCCGCTCAGGAGCAAAAAAGGAGATGGTCCGTTGGTGCACAGAGAGATATATTTCAAGCCAAAGAATTCCAAGGCAACCCTGCCTGCTCAGACAACCTGCCCACTTGCATTGATGGTTGGCACAAAGGTTGATGTGATGGATTTTGAGCAGGAAAAAGATGATCTGATGGATGATGATACGGCAATGGATGATGGCAATGCTTAGACTGTTCCCACTCTTGTGCCCAAATTGAAATCAACCATAACGGGTGGTACTTCCCAGCTCGACGATGATGGTCCTGAAAACACCAAAACAACAAGTTTCAGAAAAGAAATTGGCGTTGAACGCAATAGCCGCTTTGCAGCTCGAAAGTAGGAATTCCAGAGGTCCAAACTAGTTCGTTATGGGTGAAAGTATTTCACTCTAAGGAAATTATCTGTTGATTCTCCCAGAGATATATTACAAGCCAAAAAACTATTCAATTGTGGGACCATTATGTTTTTCTCTCGATATACAATTAACATCTTAGGGAATGAGGACCAGAACTCCCACTGGTTCAAGGCATATTCCTACTAGTCATCTCCTTCCATACAGAATGGAATAATTTGGGCCTCTGGAATTGCACGTGCAACCTGTGTCCCTGAAGTTTTCGACTGTGAAGAGGCGGTTTCTTGGTGTGTCCTAACTTTCAGTTAAGGGCCATTATGTTTTCCCTACAACATTTTTCGTCTTCTTCCTCACGGGAAGCTTGTGAGAACTATCAATTTTACCACAAGACTATTGTTCATTTGCTTCAAGCCAAGGATTTTATTCCACTGCGGACCCACTCTCATGTTTCTTTTTCAGCTCAGGTCTTCCGCAAAATATTTAGATCGAGGCACCGAACATTGATCCATCGAGGAGAAGACTGCAAGGATTTCCTAAAAAAAAGCATGGTAATCAGTTTTGTATGCATGTTGAAGAGCATCTCGATGGCTCTTGTATGTTGTAGATCATGTGCCTGTGTTTATGGAAGATATGTTCAATGTTTTGGCCAAAATAACTCGGTCCAATTTCTAAGGATAGATATAGAGTGCTCAGTATTCTTTTTTTTTTAATGGATTTACTATTAAAAAATTTGCCTTGGAGTCTTGGTTACTGCTTCTTTTTTGGATTTAACACCTCTTCTCATTGGCATGGTTCGGTAGTCTCGTATTTCTTCGATATTGTGTTTGCTTAGGTAATTTTTTTTTTAAATGGAGCATCTAACAATTATATGACAATGCACTGTGTCGATCCATCAAGATTTTATGGAAACAAAAAATGAATTTCGGACAATTTCAAACCAACGTTCAATTCTATTCGTAATGCAGATAGAACATAGCAATACCAAATCACAATGTTGCAGCAAGATCGTCATTCGTGTTTCTAGACATGCAATTATTAATATTTAATGTTAACAACCCATAATACAAGAAGTTTAATACTTAATTTAATATGTTACAGTCATGGAAGAATGTATCAAGAACACACTTACTCCCACAAGTTGCAATAAAATATAATCTTCAACAAAGCATTTACTAACAATTACTAGAAAATGATGGTTTTGCAACAATGGGGCTTGTTTGAAACCAATTCCCCTGTAGTTTCTCTTTCTTGTTACTTAGTCATTTTTTCGAAAATGTCTTACTGCGCGGGTTGGCGGATTCATGTGTTTCGACCAAGCGCTTCCCCTTTGTCTAAATTGCACTTTCCATTGTTCTGTGACCTGCAAACAACACTCTGACTTCTGCGATATGAAAATTTACATCTGGACTCCCACATCATCCCCTCTTTCGTGTTACACATTTTGCATTGGAATGTTCTGATATATACAATTTGACAGTCGGGGCCTTATGTCTCCTTGGGAACCTGTCACCCTATTTTGATGCTTGTCTGACCGCTTTCCACACTTGACCATTTCTTGACATCTCTTTTGTGGATCATCAATTTCGTGGGTTTAGGAAATTTCGAATTTCTAGTTGTTGTTTCTTGTGCCCACTGCCTTCAGATTTCTTTCCAACTATATGCAATATGTATACAACTTCTCTAGCAACATACAGAAAAGATCTTTCCAGGAAATGGAATATCTATTGCATATTTGAATATATTGGACCTTCTTTTCCCTCTTCTATACTTGACCAAATTGTCGTTTATTTTTCCCCTCTACTCTCTCTTTCTCGTTACTTAGTCGTTTTTCCGAAAAATGTCTCAATGTGCGTGTTGGCCGACTCACGGGTTTACGTTTTCACTCATGTTTTTATATTGCGACTCCGACCAACCACTAGCCATTCGATACCTAGGCACTTTTCAGATCACGAATTCTCGGGCAGGCAGGCTCTATATTGCACTTCCATTGTTCTGTGGCCTGCAAACAACACCCAGACCCCTGCGATATACAAATTTACTGCCACACTCCCACATCATACCCTCTTCCGTGATACACAGTTTTCACACGAAAGTTCTGAGACCTGCAATTTGACCTTCGGGTCCTCACGTCTCCTGGGGAACTATTGTCACCTCGTTTTAAAGCCCCTACGTCCACTTTCCATATTTTTCCATTTCTTGGAATCTCTTCCGTGCCTCCAATTCCATACTTACCCGAATTTTTTCGCTTGCAAATTATTGGACAGGCGTATTGCACTTCGAGTGTTCCTTGACTTGCAAATAGCCCCCCTTCTTCTATGATATACAAATTGACTTCCAGACTCCTACATCAGCCCTCTTCTATGTTACATGGTATGCACTCAAAAGTTTCGATCAATACAATTTGACCGTCGGGCCCTCATGTCTCCTTAGGAACACTTTTCATTCTATTTTGAAGCCCATCCGACCGCTTTCCACGGCCATTTCTTGCAATCTCTTTCGTGGATCGTCGGGTTGGCAGGTTCAAACAATTTTCAATTCCTAGTCATTGTTTTTTGTGCTCACCACCTTCGCACTTCTTTCCAAGTATATGCAATAAGTATATAACTGCGCCAAAAGCATGCAGAAAATATCTTTCCAGGAAATGGAATATCTATTACAAATGTGAATATATTAGCCCTTCTTTTCCGTCTTCTATACTTAACCAAATTCTCGTTTCTCTTTTCCATGTACTTTATCTTTCTCGTCACTTAGTCATTTTTCCGAAAATGTCTAGCAGCGCGGGTTGGAGAACTTGTTGGTTCACGACTCCTACATCAACCCCTCTTCTTTGTTACACATTATGCAATGAAAATTTTCGATCAATACAATTTGATCGTTGGGACCTCATGTCTCCTTGGGAACCCTTGTCAGCCTCTTTTGAAGCCTGTCCGACCGCTTTCCACAACCATTTCTTGCAATCTCTTTCGTAGATCGTCGGGTTGGCAGGTTCAGGCAATTTCCAATTCCTAGTCGTTGTTTTATGTGCCCACCACCTTCGCACTTCTTTCCAAGTATATGCAATAAGTATATAACTTCTCCAGAAACATGCAGAAAAGAGCTTGCCAGGAAATGGAATATTTATTACAGATGTGAATATATTAGCCCTTCTTTTTCGTCTTCTATACTTAACCAAATTCTCGTTTCTATTTTCCATGTACTTTATATTTCTCATCACTTAGTCTGTAACACCATGTTTCCCCCAGTTTGTAAAAATAACTATACTGGCCAAGAACTGTGGCAAACCCAAAAAATGTGAATGTGTGATATGAATGGACCTTGTGAAAAAGGTCGATGAATGTGAATAATATTATAAATATATATTGCAGGACTGCTGAGAGGGGATATGCTAAAAAAGAGACCACGATGGCTGAAGAAAGGTGGTGGAAGGCATCTGGAATGGTGGCGTTAACTTCCACCCAAAACCAATACCGTATTTGGACTTCACTGGCCCAGAGAACCAAGAGCGGCTCGCTGGCCCCAAATTAAATGACTCGCCTGGATTGGTAGGTAAAGGGATCCTCATGAGTAATGAGGGATGGGGGTGAACCTCCCATCTGTAGAGTCCTCAGACCTGACCACTGCGAGGAAAATCGTGCCACACACAACCTCGTCGAATAGAGAAAAGGCAGGAAGAGTGGGCGATCAAGGGCAAACGCGAGGGAAAGAGGAAGAGGAACTCTGGAAAAACACAGAGTGAGTGATAGCAGGGAAGGAGGAGAGTAACCTTCATTCTCGATCACTGGAAAATAGATACGCAGTCTCGCAACATCGTGATCTCAGCTCGGGGGTGGCTAGTGGTAAATCCGTTAGGAGTCGTTGAGCCTACGGTTGGGTGGAAACGAGCATCCCTCTCAGCAGTTGCAATCACATCTGGTGTTATTTCTGATAAGTGTATTACATCTTGCATCTTGAAATTTATATGCTGACATGTATGCTCACAGTCTGTGCAGTTTTATGAATGGTTTGAGTATAAGACTGCATGTGTAGTGTTTTGATTTAGAAATGGTGGTTTCACGCTTATAATGAAAACACTACGTATGGCTTATGTTTTATAAATCGTTATTTATACACATATTGAATTAATTCAGACTTCAAGTCTGTTCTCGGGAAATCTATACTCTTATTCGTCTCAGGTAATACCCTGGATAGATCTCCCCATAGAGACACCCTTCTTAGAAATCTCACCAAGAACCTGGAAAAGGATTTGAAGGCGCAAGTCTTAGTAACCCTATACAAGGAAGAATGATCCTCTTGAAATCTCGAAATAGCAGCGAAGGAATTACCGTGTTCGCTTTGCAAGAGTCGTCAAGGAGGCATTGGACGGTTGGAATTCTCCGTGGAGAATTCGGGAAGTCCCGAGAGCCGTCAGATCTTGCAGAGGAGCAGGGGAGTTACGGTAAGCCTATTTTCAAGTTTTAAGTTCGGGAGAAATCGGACCGTAGGATCTAAGTCGACAAGAACCGTTGGATCACTCACGTAATCTCATTTCGTGGATTCGCGAGTTGAAGGGTTAAAACCCTTGCCTCAAGATTCGCGAGGTCGCGAAAGGCGAAGTCCCGAAGGGGCGAAAGGATTTGTGTGAGCCAGTTATTGGTGAAGTGCATCGGAACTCAGTATTTTCGGGTTTTGTGGGTTGAAGAACCGAAAGCTTAGCATCAGGATTCGTGAAATCGCGAAGTCCGAAACTCCAAAAAGGCGGAAAGTTCTATTGTGGGACCCGCGTTGACAACGTGTCGGAATTTCGGCATTTCAGCATATCGGCGGATAGGAAGTCGAGACTTTTGTCCCGAAAGTCCCAAAGTCGCGAGTTGCAATAAGGAGTAGTGAGGAGTTCGGGATCTCGGCACTTCGGGTGTCGGGATACAAAGGAGGTAGTGCTTCGGGAAGTGAAGTCATGAAGTGCCAAAGCTAGGGATGAGGGACACGTGGTATAACCGCAAGGTGGGACCACGCAATAGATAGGCAGACACATGTCACCTAGTGAAAGGAGTCAACACCTGTTGACCTCTCACATCTCGGGGATTCGTGAGATAAGGGAACGAGAGTTCAACCCTTCGACTTGCGAAGTCGTGAATAGCGAGAACTCGAGAGGGGAAGCTAACATTGCTTCTTGGGGTTTCGTGAAAGGAAGGTGCCAAGGTTGGGTGCCTAGACTTTGCGAGTGGTGAAGTCATGAGAAGATCAGGACCGTCCATCTGAGGAGGACAGGTGGAAGAAATCGAGGGACCTCGCGAACTCAGAGGTTCGCAAGATGAGAGCCCAGGAGTTGGGTGCTCCAAGTTGCGAGTGGCGAAATCACGAGGAGCAAGGATAGCCATTGGATCCAGGTTAAGGGAGGACCGTTGGATCAGGAGCTTCATCGCGTGCATCGTGCCTTCGAAGGTTCAGAGGTTGAGAGAACCTCTTCTCGAAATCAGAAGTCGCGAAGTGCCGAGATCCGAGGCATGAGTGTGGACACGTGGCAGAACCACAAGGTGGGGCCCACGTGGTTGACAGGCAGACACGCGTCGCCTGGGAAAAAGGAGTCAACACCGCGTTGACTTCTCACGTCTTGGGGATTCGCGAGATACGAACATGGAAGCTTGATGCTATAACTCGCGACGTGGCGAGTTGCGACGGGAGCTAGTGTTTAGCCTAGCCGGTGGTCACGCGCGAAGGGCGCTGACAGAAGGGAGTTATACCCATTTCGTGATCTCGGGTATCGCAAGATTGGAAAGGAGGAGTCGAGAGTTTTGACTCGCGAACTCGCGAGATTGCGAGTTGCGACAAGTACCTTTTGGGGTTAGGCCTTGGTTATAGCGTTGTGGTCACTCGGAGAGGGTGGAGCTCGCGCCTAGTGTTGTTCACACAGAGGAGCTTCCCAAAGGACCTGTGGAGCGATTGGAAGAAGATTTCAGCTAGAAATCAAAAGAGGTCGCTTCGGCTCATAAAAGGAACTAAACGATCCTTAAGACCGGGAGGTCGCGCAGAGACTCTATCGAGGCAGAGGTGGCGTCTGCAGCCTGTGCTAAGCTCCGTAGGTTTTCGGGGGTTCTGTCCCTCGAGAAAAGGTGAAAATTTATTATGCCAGAGTGGGTATGTGACAAATTGGTATCAGGGCATGGTTACAACACTTGGCCTGCTTGGGCTCATGAACGGGTTGCGCAGAAGCTTCGTTCGGAACACTCCTACAAAGAGTAAACCCCCCATGTATTCACCTTCCTAATCAAAAGGCGAAGTTAAGAATGACAAACCCCTATTGTGTGTGTGTACATGTGAAAATATGAATTATGTACTGGCTATAAATAAATATAAATATTGGCTAACAACCAGTGTTTTTCCTTTTGCACACAAGCGAAAATAGAAGGTATGATTTCCAACCATATAGTGTCTGTTTTAATTGACCCTGGTTCAAATTTGAGTTATATAGCCCCTAAAGTTGTTGATAAGTGTAAACTACGGCCACAAAAACATACCAAGCCATGGTTGGTACAGTTAGCCATTGGCACCAAAAGAAGGGTAGCAGAGGTTATACCAGCCTACCAATTGATGTTTGGTAGATTCCCCACCCAAACAACCCTTAACTTATTACCCCTGGGATCGTATGATCTGTTGATTGGTATGGACTGGCTAGCTGCCCATAAAGCCAGATTGGAATGTTACCACAAAACCTTAGAATGTGTTAGTAAAGAAGGGAAAAAGATAACCCTTCAAGGGATCCGAAAACCTGTCTCAGTGAGACAAATATCAGCTCTACAAATGAGAAAGTATTTCCAAAAGGGATGTCCCCTATATGTAATACAGGTGTTGAAAATAATCGAAGGTGAAAAACCAAGCCTCGACGATCACCCTATCCTGAGAGAATACAGAGATGTGTTTTTGGAAGAGGTATCGGGTTTACCTCTGAGAAGGGACATAGACTTCTCGATAGAACTTGCACCAGGAGCGGTGTCGATGTCTAGGACACCCTACCGGATGAGCACACCCGAGTTAGTTGAACTCAAGATGCAATTAAAAGAAATGATGGATAAAGTCTATATTCGACCCAGCGTGTCTCCATGGGGAGCACCAGTCCTGTTCGTGAAAAAGAAGGACAGTACCCTTAGACTGTGTATAGATTATAGGCAACTCAATAAGGTAACCATAAAGAACAAGTACCCCTTTCCCAGGATCGATGACCTATTCAATCAATTGGGGGGTGCATTTATTTTCTCAAAGATTGATTTGAGGTCAGGATACCATCAAGTCCAAATCAAGGGTGAAGACATCCATAAAACTGCCTTCCGAACGAGGTATGGTCACTATGAGTTTGTGGTGGTGCCATTTGGGTTGACCAATGCCCCTGCCACTTTTATGTGCTTGATGAACAATGTACT
>ML809566.1:109589-121999 GCA_009831015.1 Picea engelmannii | reverse complement strand
ATTTAAATATTATTTAGTAATTACTTAATTATTATTTAAAATAAAATAATTAAAAATTTAGTTAATATTCATATAAAATTAAATAATTTAATAATAATACTTAAATAATAATAAATTGAAATTTAATTATTAAATAATAAAAATATTATTTATTTATAAAAAAATATTAAATAATAACTAAATTATTAAAAATGATTATTTAATTATCAAAAATTAATTAAATAGAAATTATATAGTAATATTTATTAATTAATAATAATTAAATTATTAATTATCAATTGATTATCGATAATTAAATTAATATTAAATAAGATTTATTTATAAATTTGAAAACAATATAGAAAATAAAATAATAATAACAAAATAAATACATTATTAAAATAATACAATAATAAAAAAACAAATTATATATTATAAATTAATTTAGAAAAAATAAAATAATAATAACAAACTATATAATAAAGTTAATAAAAATAAAAATAAGAAAGTATTACATGTAATAATAATAAGAAAGTAATAAAAAAATAAGGACATTCTTAAAATAATACATTAATAATGAATTATATATAAATAAAGGAAGACAACATTAATAATGTATAATTAACTAATATCTTAATACCTTAATGTATTAATATTCATATAAAATTAAATAACTTAATAATAATACTTAAATAATAATAAATTATAATTTAATTATTAAATAATAATAAATGATTATTTATTTATTAAAAATATTAAATAATAACTAAATTATTAAAAATGATTATTTAATTATAAAAAGTAATTAATTAGAAATTATATAATAATATTTATTAATTAATAATAATTAAATTATTAATTTTCAATTAGTAAAAATAATTATTTAATTAGAAAAATTAATTAATTAGAAATTATATAATAATATTTATTAATTAATAACAATTAAATTATTAATTATCAATTGATTAAAGATAATAAAATTTATATTAAATAAATAAAAAATTATAAATTAGAAAATAATATAGAGAAATAAAAATAAGTAATAACAAAACATTATTAAAATAATACATTAATAATGGAAAAAATATATTTTTATTTTATAAATTAATTTAGAAAAAATAAAATTATAAATAACAAGTATTTAATAAAAATAATAAAAATAAAAATAATAAAATATTACATATAATAATAAGAAAGTAATAAAAAAATAAGGACATTGTTAAAATAATACATTAATAATGCATTATATATAAATAAAGGAAGACAACATTAATAATGTATAAATACATTAATGTATTAATTAATGCAATGCATAAATAAAATATCAATATATTAATATATACTTGTAATGTAATATTTTTTTTTTTTAAGTAAAAAAGATAGTACCTGCTATATTAAGTTATCAGAGAAACATTGACAAAATATAGAGAGATATAGTCGTCTTGAGCCACCAAAAATGTTGTCGTTTTACTAGAAACCAGCATATTTTGGAGTGAGATGAGTCTAGGAGGGTAAGCTAAAAATTGTTTTTCCCTCTGTCTTGCCCAAAGGAAACCAGGACATATGGCCATAGTTCAAGTTTACATGTAGCAATAGAATGATTAAAAATAAAACAAACTAGCATAGGAGAACTTAGATACCCGGTGACCTGTCGCCCTTGTATGTCTGCCACGTGGATCTGGCTGGGATGGCAAACGACTGCGCACACAATGGACATTTCCTCTTTGTTGGAGCATTAGAGTACGCGTCAAGGAGCAAGCCTAGACGTTGTCCCATGAGGAGGGCTATGTGCTCCTGGTCTACCATGTGGCCTTGGAGTTCGAACACCAAAGCCAGATGCTCTGCACGGAGGAGTGGGCCATGCAAGTCATGATTACCTGCTTCATCAAAGGTTTTGTTCCCCACTTCCACGTTCATCCCTGCTCTTGCCTCAATCACATTCAATCCTGCTCCGACTGCATCCACCTTCATCCCTGCTCTGGTCTCGTCCACATTCCTTTTTGCGCAAGCATTGTCCCGAGCCTCGTCCTCATTCGTTGCCTTCTCAGGATGGCTGGTGGGACTGTAGTCACCTGTCCACGGTATCTCTTCAACAATACAAAGAGGGAATTCGTCTGTCGGCTCGTCTTTAGGACCGCTACCAGCCTGTAAATATGGAACCATGGATTGGGATTCTGAGGTGGTCTCTAAGTCCTCCAGGTACGGTGTTTCATCAACATAGCAAGATGGAAACTCGTCCGCAGCGCCTCCCTCCAGACTGCTTCCAGGCTCAATTGCCATGGTATGAATGCTACGTTATGTCCCAGGCTCAGCGATAATGGCGTGTAGTGCCAATTGGTCAGCGCGTGCCCTCTCCCTTTGCTCTTTGTGGGTGTACCAGGCCGAGCCTCGGTGAGGCCTGCCTCACTTCCTTGTCATTGTTGATGAGGGGTGGATAAAAATACAGAGAGAATGTACCAAAATGAAAGTGATCCAAGACGATAGGGAACCAGAGCTGCACCAGAGCTCCCAACCGGTGGGACGGTCCAAAACGAGAGTGAACCAGCTCTGTCGAGGCTCTCGAATTTTAGAATTACTAAAGGATGGATTCGTCTGGCTTCCCATTAACCCTGTCATATTGATTGCAGTTTGAGCAAGAGCTTGCACACGAGGGAGGAGTCCCTCCTCTGTATAGCAGCTGTAATGGCCGGCTACCATCGTAAATGCGGAGAGGATGGGTGGCGGCCATTAGCATTTAAGATGTGGCTTGATGTTGAGCCATGTGGCGAGGCCTCGCCACGTGTCACCCCATCTGGGGTGTAATGTATTAATGTAACGTGTAATTAATAAATATATTAAGAGTTGAATCTATTAATAAAAGTATAAACTAACAGATTGCAAAATTATTAAAATTAGTCAATTATTAATTGTTTAATAAAATATATGTACATAGATAGAGTATTAAAATTTCAAAAAAATACAATAATACATAACATTGATAGAGTATTTGCATTGATAAAGTATTAATAATGCATGAATAAAATAAAAATACATTTATGTATTAATGAAATCAATAAATATTTTAATTTACAATACTAAATAATATATAGTTAAACAATTAATATAATAATAAAATAAAAATACATTAAAATTATTTTAGAATATTGTCATATAAATGCAAAAAGATTAATATATTACATTTTATTTTTATATACAGTAATCATGTGTACATTAATTCAATTAATAGAATAATCATTAATGCATTAACACACTTTGCTATAGTATGAAAGTAATATATTAAAATTACATTAATAAACTATTAATATATTAAGAAAGTATTAACACATTAAATTTACACTTTATACTATATTAAATTAATTATTAGTATTTATCGCAATTAATGTATTAACACTTAAATTTAAACATTACATTAATGTATTGAATTGTATTATTATTAAATAAATTATAAAATAATACATTAGTAATGAAAAAATATATTAATAGTGTATAAATAAATTAATATACTATTACATAAATGAATTAATATATTAATGATTCATTAATTAATTCATGAATTAATACTTAAATAAATTAATATATTAAAGTATTAATGTATTGATTAATTAATACCTTAAAGTAATGTATAAATTAAAGTATCAATCCATTAATATAACAAGTTAATTAATAAATAGTTGAATAATATATTGTATTAATTAATTAATTAATATATTATTAAATTATAAATACATTAATACTTTAATAAATTCTTACATTAATTAAAAAATACATTTATAATACATTTAACTATTATATTATTATATTAAAATATTAATACAATAAATCATTATTTGTATATTAATAAAGTATTAAAAAGTTTATAAAATAATAAAATATCAATAATGTATTAATATATTAATTGGATAATCTCCGGGATGGGGTGCCACGTAGTAAAACGGAGCCACGCGGGATAATGTTGGGACGCAATATTAATGCATCCATCGACGACCATCCCCTCAGTCATTAACCCACCATGGATCGGCGTAGCCATACCCAAGCGATGAGCCCCTTCGCGCAAGTGAACAGTACTGGGAATCAACGCACTTAGCAACAAACCTTAATGGCTATGGAGGTCGCGGTTGCCCTCCTCCTTATCACCGGAATTGACAGAACAAAGTGACATTCGCCCATCGCAGCGTTCATTCCACCGGAGCAGCAGCAGTTCATTCCATCGGAGCAACGATTTGAGGTCCCATTGAAGCTCTAGAGTAGAGCATTCCATTCACAAGGAACCGTGGTCATCTCCAGGGTCTCCACCATGCCCAGAGCAAGAGGAAAGCCGCGTAGGGGTGCCTCTTGGTACACGGCCGAATCTAGACGCCAGAGACAGAAGAAGTTTGAGTAGGCACTGGCCATGGCATCCATCCGAAGGTGAAAGAAACCACGAATGCCTCCAATGGCGTACGTGGAAGAAATTACCTTGGAGGACGCCATGCAGAGCTATCCCAAGATCCCTCTGTTCACAGTCCCGGACAATTGGAATCCGCCCACTGATTTTGGCTCAGACAACAAGCCTCCGCCTGTGGGCATTCAGCTTGGTCCCAAATCCAACAACCCAGAGGAGCACTTCACCACCTGTTATGTCGAAGAAGAGACCCCGCCTGGTGCACCCATGGAGGCGGCGACCCATCTTTTCAACCACCCAATGCATGCAAGTAAAGACGCAATAGAGCCCATTCACCCAACTTCCGTCAACAGCCACTCGCACGAGAAACAACTCTTCACTGACTCGGGGTACCTCGCTCTCATATTCGAGTTGAGGAGTCTATTGGACGACCAGGTCTTTCGCCTTGCCAGAATTGATCAACGGCTCGACATGCTTTTTGCGGCTCACTCGAGAACTCTTCCAAAGTGTAAATGCCCAACGTGTGCGCAGGACTACGCGCTTCCAGCAGGATGGCGACAACATGGGGACGAGGACGAGCATACATGCTAACCGGTTCAATGATGTTCTTGGTTAGGAATCTCTTTTCCTGTTCTGAACTAAGCTTTGGCCCAGTTAGTTTTTAGTTATCTTATAACTAGTTTATGACATACAGTTTAAACTTAATATGTGACAGTCCTGGTTTCCTTCGGGCAGGACGGAACCATGTCAATTTTGTTCGCTGGGAAACACATGGCATAGGATGCCCAGCTATCTCGGTTTCCTGTTTAGGCGAGACAACTGGCATCGCAAACAATCATTGCACCTTGATTTTGCTAATATAACACGTTCCATCTTTTTTACTTAAATATATATATATATATATTAATTGGATAATACAATACTTACCAAAATATTAAATTATTAATGTATTAATTAAATCATTATTTGTATATTAATAAAGTATTAAAAAGTTAATAAAATAATAAAATATTAATAATGTATTAATATATTAATTGGATAATACAATACTTACCAAAATATTAATATATTAATTAAATAATAAGTTAATGATATATTGTTAATGTATAAAATAATAAAGACAAGTATTAAGTGTATTATAAAAGTATAAAATTAATGTAATTTAGAAATTAAAGTATTATTTTTTTTGTTTGTTAGTTTGTTTATGACATGTGGGACTAACATGTGACTAAGAAACCGTTACTCAGGGTCATCTAAGCCATCAAAATCACCAACCCTTAGAATATTAATGTATAACATTTATTAATTGATTATTAATAATGTGAAGTATATGATTTAATTAATATAATGTATACATTAAATTTCTTATACATGAATATATAATCTAATGTATTAATTACATTATTAAATAAGTTAATGATGATAATGATGATGATGATTAACATCCACTAAGACCTAACTCGTCTATCGGACCTTAAGAGGGTAAGTGATTACTTGTGATTCTTTAGAATTTTTTTTGTGTGCTCGAAAAACATTAAGAGAAGCTTTCCAAGATCACCATACTTTTGTTGAGTTAAGAGGTTAGGAAGGTTAATATAATATTAAAGTAAAAATACTTTAAAACTACTTTACAATATTATTATATAAATACAAAACATTAATATATTACATTTTAAAATTAAAATATCAATTCATTAATACAATATTCATTCATACATTAATTCAATTAATACAACAATCATTAATGCATTAACACAATATTCTACAAAAATACATTAAAAAACTAATAATATATTAAGAAAGTATTAATACATTAAATTTACATTTTATTTTTTTAGTCTATAAGTTAATTGTATTTTATTTTTATTAATGCATTAACACTTAAATTTAGACATTACATTAATGTATTGAATTGCATTATTATATTAAAGTATTAATACAATAAAACATTATTTAGATATTAATAAAGTATTAAAATATTAATAAAATAATTAAACACTAATAAAATAATTAAACACTAATAAAGTAATTAAATATTAATAATGTATTAATACATTGATGGGATAATACATTAATGTACTAAAGTATTAATGTCTTAATAAAATAATACATCAATGTTATATAAATTAATATATAAAATAATAAATACAAGTATTAAATTTATTAAATAATTGAAAAATTAATGTAATTTATAAAGAAAAGTATAAAAAACATTAATGTGGGAGAACATGTGGCTCACACTTGGCATTGTATAGATTACATATGTTATTAATACAAGGATCCACTTTTATTTACGAAAAAAAAAATATTGCATGAATGTGATGTTGGGCTATGTTTGTCATTGCAATGTTGGGCTATGTCTGCCACATTGCGACATTAGGTTCTATGCATCACATAGCAACAAGGGGTTATGTTTGTCACATTGCGAAGTTTGAAAATGTTTTTCACATTGTGACATCACGATATGCATGTTTATCACATTGTGGTGCTATGGTTCATCACATGGTGATGACGGGTCTATGTGTGTAACATTGTGACGTTAGAAAGTTATGTGCATTGTGACAAAGGAAAGATTTTTATAACATAATGAGGTATGAGCATGAACATCACATATCGACATTGCAATTTTCATCATATTGCAACGTTAGGAAATGTTCATTTCATTGCAATGTAGAGTTATGTTTGTCATATTGCGATAGTGATTTCTACACATTACATTGTGACAAAATGTTATATTCCCCACATTGTGATGTTTGAAAATGTTTGTCACATTGCAACATTGGGTTCTATACATCACATTGCGAAAAGGGGTTATATTCGTCACATGCGACATATGGAAATGTTTGTCATAATGCGATATTGGTTTTAGTACATGACATTGTGACAAGGGGTTATGTTCATCACATTGCGATGTTTGGAAATGTTTGTCACATTGTGACATTAGGATATGTGTGTAACATTATGTCGTGAGGATATGTTTGTCAAAATTCAACGATAAGGCTATGTTTGTCACATTGCGACATCTATTTATGATAATCACTTTGCGATGTTACTATGTTTGTGAGATTGCAATGTTACTATTTCCATCACATTGTGACGTTACAATGTATGGCTTTGTGCTTCCTATTGCAATGTAGTATTTATGTGTGTCACATTGTGTTGGTTGGTTTTTCACATCAAATTTCAATGCTCGCATGCGTTCATGATCGAGAAATAATTACGAATTTATTAATACAATATTCAAAAAAAACATTAATTCAATAAATACAATACTCATAAATGAATTAATACAATATGCTACATTAATAAAATAATACATTGAAAATACATTAATAAACTAATAATATATTAAGAAAGTATGAATACATTAAATTTACACTTTATAATGTATTAAATTATTTATTAGTATTTTATTGTTATTAATGTATTGGCAATTAAAATTAAACATTACATTAATGTATTGAATTAAAGTATTAATACTATAAAACATCACTTATATATTAATAAAGTATTAAAACATTAATATAGTGATGAGTTAATATATTAATGTATCAAAGTATTAAAGTATTAATTAAATAATACATTAATGATATATAAATTAATGTATAAAGTAATAATTACAAGTATTAAATGTATTAAATAATACAAAAATTAACATGTAATTTATAAATTAAAGTATTAATAGATTCCTGTATAACTTTTATTGTATGAATGTAATGTATTACTTGATTAATAATAATGTAAAGTACATGATTTAATTGATGTAATATATAAATTGAATTATTTATACATGAATGTATAATGTAATGTATTAAAAAAAAAAGAAAAATATGTTAGTACAATATTAAATAATACATTGTTAAAGTATTAATATGTTAATAAAGTAAAACTACATTAAAACTACGTTATAACATTATTAGAAAAATAGAAAACATTAATGTATTACAATTTTACATTAAGGCATTCATTCATTAAAGTGATATTCATGAGTACATATGTTCATCACATTGCGATATCTCCATATGTTCGTCACATTATGACATGACTATGTTTGTGATGAAAGGGTTGTGCTCATCACATTACAATGACAGGGCTATGTTCATCACATTATGACATATGTGTATGTTCTGCACATTACGATGACAAAAATATGTTCATTACATTGCGACGTTCATATATGTTTGTCACATTGTGACGTTACTATGGTCGTTAAGTTGTGAAATCCATTTGTGTTCGTCAGATTGTGACGATGAGGCTATGTTAATGATATTGTGACATATGCATATGTTTGTCACATTGCGACATCACTACGTTTATGATGATAGGTCTATGTTCATCATATTGCGATGACAAGGCTATGTTTTTAGAAATGCGATGTTCTTTTATGTTCGTCACATTGCGAGGACACGGCTATGTTCATCACATTGCGACATCTGTATATGTTTGTCACATTTCGACATTACTATGTTTGTGATGATAGGTCTATATTTGTTACATTGCGGTGACAAGGCTATGTATGTCGAAATATGATGTCCGTATAAGTTTTTAACATTGCGACAACATGGCTATGTTGATCACATTGCGATGTTCCTATGTTTGACACATTTCGACGTTTGGAAGCGTCTTTCACATTGCGACAATGAGGATATATGCATCACATTGCAACATCAGGAAATGTTCATCACATTGCGCCAATAAAGCGATGTGCAACACATTTCAACTTTTGTTTATGTTTGACAAATTAACACATGTTCGTTACATGACAACATTGGTTTTTTTTCGACATGTTATGAAAATGATGTTTTGGTGAAGTTTTTAAAAAATATTCTAAGTGTTTCGTTTATGAAAAACATATGAATGTTGAAGTGATGTGATATATTACATAAAAGGAATCTTAGAATTACACTTGTTATGAGCACATTCATAACATATGATCTTAAATTTAAACTAATTTATAAGAATACATATAAACTTTATGCATATTCTATAATTTTAAGATATTAAGAAAAATATTTTAAATAGATATTTTAAAAGAAATCTTAGAATTATACTTGATTTAATTATCCAAAAGTTACATTATGAAATTAACATAGTAAAATAGTTGGTAGTGGCATACACCCAAACAACAAATAAACACATCATTTATTAATATATTATTATTATTATACATATTTATTAACATCTTTATTATTAAATATCATTTATTAATGTCTTTATTACTAAAAACATCATTTTCATTTTATTAAAGATTAAAAATAAATAAAACTTAAAATTTCTTTATTCAAAATTGAAAATAGATTTATACAAGATTTATTTGCTCATTGGAGTTTTATATTTTGAGAAGTACCTTGCAATTTGGCCAGAATGTTGAAGAATAGCCCATTAGACCATTTAACTATTTTCAAACCCACCAACTTATTATTTAATGTTAACATTCCATTCAATTCAATTTCATAATAAGAAGAGTTCATGAGACCATTTAACTATGTTCAAATCCAAGAGAAAAAAATATAAACCCAGTATAATTGATTCGCGATTTTTCGCTCGTAGTTGCACCTGCATCTATCACCTAAAGGAAGAATATACATCATATTGAAAAAGTAATCTATCAAATATACCATGCAAAATTGCATTTTTCAATAAAGTTCAGAAGGAGAAAGTATCTAGCTGAAACAAAAACAGATAAACCCAATATAACTCGTTGCAATTTTTCCATCATAGATGCACCTGTGTCTATCACCGAAAAAGAAAGAAGCATATACATCACAACCTGAAAAAATATCTAATAACATCACAACCTGAAAAAATATCTAATATAAGGACAAATTATCAACATAATACTAAAACATATACACTCCAATTATTTCCTTGTAGCGCAAAGTTCCTCAACATAGCTCATCCCACTCCCACTCATACCACCAATAGTAAGTGTGGGTATATGATAGGTCATATACAATTAAATTAAATTATAGAATAAATAAATATATGAATTTAATTAACAATGCACTCAAAATGTGAAACCGAATAGGTATGCCCGATCACACTTATGAGCCTCCTCGCTCCTTTGTTGATGCGCACTAGCTGCATAAAGCTGCGGGTATTTGATTAACAATGCACTGAAAATGTGAAGCCGAATAGGTATGCCTGAATGAAATGGTAGTTTGGCAGTCATGATTCATATATTAACTGTAGTACCGACTAGTTGGTACTACAGTTAATCTATTCATATATTAACTGTAGTACCGACTAGTCGGTACTACAGTTAATATATGAATAGTGACTGTCAAACTTCTATTTCATTGAGGCATACCTATTACAGGCGTTTTCGTTATTTAATTCAAAGAGTTACAGCATAAATTAAAAGGCTCAGGCCGTATCATAAAATATAAATGCAGTGAAAATGTGAAAGCGAATTACAGGAGAGAGGCGGAACAAAAATTTATAGGTTAAATTGAAAGGAAGGGGGTATTTAATAAAACATACGTAAATTCCTGAATGAAATGGAAGTTTGGCAGTTTGGACATGAAAGAATTGGTTATGAACCTCCTCGCTCCTTTGTTGATGTGCACTCGCTCCTTTGTTGATGTGCAGTAGCACTCTCCTTTCTCCTTGCTTGATGTGTAATAGCATGCAAATTAAAATGAAAATGTAACTTATTCACTGAACAAATGCAAATGAAACAAAGTATTTCGAAACAAATGAATAAAGGATGGGGCAGGCTTACCATACACAGAGAAGAATGTTGCAGCAAGGTTGCGATAGGCGAGCGATAGATGAATGATCCAGGTAGAGGTGAGCAATTCATACATGACTTAAATGTAAATACTCCTCACCATTCAAGGTTTTAGAGTGTAACTGCAGGCCATGTATTCAAATTTAAAATCTACTCATATCCACTCCTCCCATGGCAGGTTCTGAAATGTAACGACAACCATGTGTACCATCGCAGGATCTGAAATGTAACATGTACTTATTTCCAATCATCCGCCCTCGTAGAAATCGTGGCCAACTTAATGAATTATGTCGGATAGAAGCAATCATTTCATATTCTCCATGGAAATAGTGGCAACACTTCAAATATAAACTTACAAAAGTTAATTTATTAAAATCTTATTCATTGATTAGAGAATAAAATGAAGAAACCATCTTTAATTACCAACATTAAGATTGAAATTTATGATTAAAAAGTTGATTAATCTACCGATTCCAATAGGAAGATGCCTATTGACGTAATTAAAATAGTGGTTATAATTCCAAACTCAGCTTTATTAAATATATTTTGGTTCATCTTTTTTGTAATTTCACCATATTTATTTTCATAATATCTCTTCAAATTTAAATAGTGATCATATTTTGAAACTTCTTAATGATGGCGTTGTTCGTTCCAAATTCAACTTCACTCACTCGTGCTTTGCTTTGAGTGAAAATAATTAAGTAGTTGTGAGCAACACCATTAACTTAGGGTAAATGTAGTCTAGAATAATACTCTACATCTTATTCCGTACCTTGGTTTGAGTGAAAAGTATTAAGTAGTTGTGAGCAACACGATCAAGTTATAGTAAATGTATTCTGGACTAATACTCTACATTTTATTTAGTAACAATTTATTCAAGACCAAAGACAATAGTGAAAACCATTCAATCATGAAGCTAAAAAATCACGGTGCACTCTGATATAAAACTTCAAACTTTGAATTAGCAAGAAGCTAACTGGTTTCCTCAATCCCCCAAACATTGAAGATGATATACAAAGAGCACATAATGATGTTTATTAATAAGACAAATATCGTCACCCTCTTGGATATATTTTTATCTTAAAGATAATGGAATTATTTTGTGATTGAATTTTGTTACTCTCGAAACTCATGTCAAGGAAAGATTTTTTAAATGCTATTTATTAAATCTCTCGTTAACCTGTGAGGTTCTCTTTAACTGTAATATGCTATTTATTAAAAAAGTTATCTTTAACAATTGAACAAATGAGTTATGTTTCGACCATATAATATGAATGGATTTTACATCTATCTACACGGACATTGGCTTTTATGAAA
>ML809566.1:90364-107439 GCA_009831015.1 Picea engelmannii | reverse complement strand
TAACAGAATAGGGAAACACTGAACGAACGATCACTGCATGATATCAAACACTATAACGGACAAAGATATATATACTGGTAACAGCGGAGGTTGTTTCGTGGAAGCAAGAATGGATACGTATCTGTCATGGTATCCAGTGCAGCGATGAATTATATGCCCCGCATATATTCTTGGTTATAGGCATCTATTACCTTCTAATGTCGTATATAATTGTCTGACCGTCTGTCGCAGATCCTAGACATCTCAAAAAAATCTCCATGACAAATGGGAGGATGGAGCTCATTTACTGTTACTTTTCCCCCTTAGAGTTGAGGAGGCAGATGTTTAATATGCTTTTCTCTTTTTCTCTAATATGGCACTGTTTTGCCTTGTGCCAGTGAGACATTTGTGCAGGGATTTGACACTCCTTTCATATCGAGTCTTGAACGTAACACAACAAAATCTTAACATTTTCTGCTTTGCATTAGCATGGTGTTTAATTGTGTCGGTAACATGCGTGGGAGGTGGCCTTTCCAATTCAAAGGAACACACCCAAAAAAATTCAATATTCAAATCTTGTCAGTATACCTGAATTGACTGCACCGTCTATTGATGATCATCACATATATAAATAGAGCATTGACACAGCATGGATGATCATTCACATATATAAATAGAGCATTGATAATCACATATACAGTATGAAGGCGACAAAGGAAAATGCTACTGAATATACATGGATTTACTGGTGCCACTAATTTGAGTGTCTAGTTACAATCCCATAAAATCAAGAACGATACCGCACTTATTCATCTCCACTTGTACTTTTCAGAAATCAATTCCATAATGCACATAAATCAATTCCATAAGTCACAGAATAAAAAAGTTTGATCTCCAGTAACACTTTTCAGCAAACAGAAAAATAATATTTGAGGTACCAAATAAGTTTGGTACCTAATAATTTATGTACACCATTACCATTAAAAACTGTATAAAGTAAAAAATAATTAACCTGCATGCTTATATTAAGCAGATTAATGGAGAAGTGAACAATAATTAACCTGCATGATTTTGACTAGGCTGAAGCTCAACATGCTTATATTAAGCATATTAATGGATAGACTAAAACAGGCACGCGTTTCACAATTCTAGGTACATGATTTTGACAAAGTAGTAACTAGCACAGCCACTCAAAACGGTGGCTGAAGAACACCTAAAGGGGCAGACAGAAAATGAAATGCATAGCTAGAAAATGAAACACACAATCAGAAAATGAGTGTCTACAGCCAGCACAGCCAGTATGTTAAATCCAAAGTTTAATCATTTAAACGTGGCAATCATATAGTGTTACATAATTTCTTAATATGATTAGGTAAATGTTAAAAGGTAAACAGGTTAGAGGATGCATTAAAAAATACAAGGAAGTTATGAAGAGAAAATCACATTCATTGATTTGGGAGGACAACTAAAAATATGACAACATCTTCAATTGTTAGCCATTAGATTAGAATTTTAGATTAAAAGGTGATTAATTGTGCTCATTGTCAATAGATATATCCCTTTCTGCTTAATTAACTCAAGAAAATAGATGCACTAGGCTGAAGCTCAATTTTTTTATATTAATGAAGAGGTGAATGGATAGATTAATGAAGAACCTGTTTCACTATTCTAAGTTTATGCACCTTATCATCTCCTCTAGTTAGATTGGAACTATCCTTATTTTCTCTTTTAGCCGGGAACTGTGAACTAAACAATATATATGTAAAATGCTGAAGCTCAACATGCAGATATTTAGAGAGTTAAAAGGAGACACTCTCCACCATCCTAGGTATATGTATATTATCATCTTCTTCCATTTTAAATTGTAAATTCCCCCTCTTTCTCCATTAGCTGTGATAGCTAGGAAAACTTGCAAAAGCTTATTGTCAAAAGCATGTGGCTTAAATGGCAAGTTGGCCTTGATGCCGTTTCATGTTTGGAAGAGAAAGTGCACATATAAAAAGACATTATACCCAAATGGTGGTTTGATCAGAATAGTATCTTTAGGACTGTTGTTAGAGGTGCTTCACTCAGTCAATAAGAATGGAGTGCAAGTAAATTTTGAGACATCTTTTTACATATTTCATTCCATTTACAGGGCACTTGCCAATGGGTCTACACTTTTGCGGGCAATACATAAGTTGTTATTAATCTCTTTGCATGATGGTATAAGGTCCATAGTGTAGGGGTTTGACTTTGTGAAGTTGCTAACTCTTGAAATGTGTTTGTTCATATATAACCAAGCACAATCACCCATTGGAAATGTGATTAGTACTAGATGGTTGTTCTAAAGAATCTTATATCATTGTTGGGGGTAGCCAATTATACATCTACCTAGAAATCTACCTTGTAATATTTTTAACAAAAGAGGTAGCATTATGTTGTTCTTTTTGTTGGTGCAAATTAGATGCAAGTAAAAGAGTAATTGGAACTTCATAGTTAGCAAAGTGTTGATAAATAGAATAGGTTTCAAAAGGAGAAGGTCCAATAGAGACATTGACAGATATATTATAACTATGTTGTTAACTATGAAGATATGAGTTCTATTTCTTGTTGTGGGCATCGTATATACATAGAGGATGCACCTTTACAACATCACTTTGGGAATCCATTTGAGTGTGGAATGATATAGAAAAATAAAGTTGACAACCTAATAAAGGCCACAATGTCTTCCAAATGGTAACAAGAAAATGAGAATCTCAATTGAACAAAATAGTGACAAGTAGTGCACAATGTAACCAAATATGAGTGAAGAACAATTGGGTAGTTTGTTTGGAAGTGGTTGATTTAGTACATGGAACAAAGATCACCATTTTGGAAAACAAATAAAAATTTGGTACATGGTACAAAAATCACCATTTTGGAAAACAAATCAACCACTATCAGAATGAAATCATGCATACTAAGAGTTATGGATAACCCACTTAGAAAATAATGAGAGATGGACTCCCATGGGTGTGAAGTAATTGGTAGTGGGGTGTATAGACCATTTTTTTTTGTGAATGGGCATGTTAGATTACTTGTAAATAAATGAATTAATGTGGCATCACATGGATAATTAGGAAAAAAATGCTTCTACAGAATTTGGAAGATTTTAATTTTTTCAAAATGACTAACACAAGAAGAAACAAGGAATTCATAAATCAAAAGGTGTAGATCTAGAGCTTGGATAAAAAAAAAAAAANGAACAACATAATCTAGAAAAGGGGTCTAATTAATTTTAGTGAGATGATGGACTACATGCCATATGAGACCAAAAAAGGAATCCTTAGCATACACAGATTTCCACTTTTCATAAGTAAAACAATGATCATTGAGGATTTTTAGAGCTCAAGTAGCAGCTCACGCATATCATCAACTCTAATCCAAATCCCTTTTTTATACTTATCACCAAATGAAATTTCCATATATAACATGCCCATTTGAGATGACGATATTCTTTAATCTTGGACTATGAGTTGAGAAAAAAATTGGAACCATGATCTGTGTGTAAGATAGTTTCTTTTTGCATAATATAATGACAACATTAATTCAATGCATATATCAAGGAATAATTTTTTTTTATATATGTACTACATAACAACATGGCTTCATGCAATGTCTCAAAATGGTAATTCATAGGTGGCTTCTTTGTTTAAAAACCACTCCAATGACATAATGAGATGCATTTATTTCTATTTCAAAAGTTTACTACATATTTGGATGAAAACATAAAGTATATTTAGCCTCATCATCTTTGTTCTAGTGAAAATCCACATAATTAGGTAATTGACATAATGACCAAGCTAGTTGAGGGAAGTGGGAAATGAATTTTATGTGAATTTGCAATTGTAAAGAGAACTGGCCAAGTCTCATCAATCTAAATTTTAGTAGGGCCAACATGAATACCATGTTGGTCTATCAACAAAACAATATAATGAATGAAGGATTGTCCAAACAATATCTTCTTTTTCTTGATTTAGAGATTATGGGTGCTTAGTAGGTGAGATAGGAGGCACACATGTTGAAAATATTCATCCTAGGAAGAATAAAATTTATGGATGTCATCTACGTATATAATAAGGAATCTTAGTAGATAAGCTATAAAGATATTATTCATCATTCTCATGAATGTCATGGAATCATTTGGAAGCCAAACTCTATGACTTTGCATTAAAAGAAACCAAATTTGGTTTTGGATGTTTCTTTCATTGTTTTGAGAATTCATACAAACTTGATGATAACCTGCTATGAGGTTTAGCATTGAGATCTAATAAATAGTCTATCTAGGGTAATAAATAATGGTTCTTGATTGTAGCCTTATTGACAACGTATATTCCATCACAAGATGCATTTTTAGAGTCCATTTTTGGGATAAGGAATGTGGGAGATCCAAAGGAGAAGCCATAGGTTGAATGCCAATAGATTCTAATAAAATATGGTGCTAGTATTCTATTCAAGTTGCCTCATGAGGATCTAGGCTCTATGTTGGACCATTGGGGATGTAAGTATTAGGTACTAAGTCAATATAACATAACAGTGAATATACTAAGCAAGAGAAAGGTTATGAGGAGAAATGATGTGGAAATTTTCAAGGAGAGGTTTCATAGTTGAAGGAGTGTAGTGCACATACTTATTTAGTTCAATAGGGAGGACTAGACAAAGGAAAAGACACTTGAGGAGGCTAACTTGGGATATAATAGATTTTCTATATAAAACATAAGGAAATGGAGGGGTTGTGGTAGAATATTTAGTTTGTAAATTATTTCATATTTCTTTAACTTATAAGTATTATGAGTGGAATCATAAATGGCATAATGGTGATGTTGATACTGAATACCCAAAAGTAAATATGAGAAATCAAGGTGGGAGACATCATAGTCTACTAGGTCATGTAAAGAAATAATGGAAAATGTGATAACACTTCTTTAAAGATGTGATCCATATTTTTGTACCTATACCAACTAATAAGGTGATGAATGAGTAGTAATGGATCGCTGAAGATGAGTAGTAATGTCTTAGAAAACTAGAATTTTCTGATTATCAATATTTCATCTTTCATTCCATAATTATGGGTAAATACTAAGTTAGCCTAGTAGTTGAATAAATCATTTGTCATAAGAAACTATAAGATTAAAAAAATGTGAAAAGAACATGATAAAAGAAAATAGCACAACAATGATGTTGATAAACAATACCCAATAAAATATCTCAACAATAAAAGGGGGTGACATCGGAGTCTACCATGTCATGGAAGGAACCATTCGAAAGTGTGATGGAACAACGTTTAGTTTAGTTACATGCCCATCTTTTTATACCTAGTCTAGCTAATAGGGTGATAGATGAATAGAATTGGGTAGCTGAGGGAAAGGTGCTTTCATTGTTCGAAATCTGTGACTATTTATTAGTTTATAATTGGATGGCGGGAATATGAAAATTGTATATTTGAAAAATTTGTTGAGAGGGAATATGAAAATTGTAGATTTGAAAAACTTGATTATCAAAGAACTGGCATTTCATCTTCATTCATTCTCTAAAATTGAGTAATATAATGAATTTCTTCCCCATGGTGGAAAATATTGGAAATGTGTTAAACGTCATGATGAATATTGGAAATGTGTTAAACGTCATGATGTACAGGAAAATATTGGAAGTATTGGAAATGTGTTAAACGTCTAATCCAATGCATGATGTACAGGTCCATATTTGGGTCTGTCTCTTCATTTATTGAATTCTCCTTGTCGTCATTGAATTTTTATAGTCGCAATGAATTCTCCTTGTCGTCATTGAATGGGCATCCAACTAGGTTGAAGCATGCTTCCATAGGGTTTCCTTTACCATCGGGAGCTTCAAAAGTGATCATAATTACGGGGATCTTAATATATACCAAATCTTGTTATCTTTATTTCTTGAAATGCCATTCTTCATTGAATTATTAATTTCTTCTTTTTATTATTGATATGGACATCAACCTGGCAAAATCCTCCATAATTTTCTTCCATATTCCCATTGCCATCCCGGTCATGATTCTAAAATTTCTCTTTGATTCAATACATAGTGATTACAGGTGTATACATACTCATTACGGATTACGGGTGTGTGTGAGAGTTATATGAAAAACATAATATTTTCTTCATATTAACTCCACGCATCATACAATACATACTGATTAAGTATGTAACAATACATACTGATTTGATAGTTTTGTTGAAAGCTTACTGCAATGTTGGACTCTTGAATGAGTATCACATTATGTTTTCTTCACAGTTCTTTAGACCTCACGCTTTTTCATGATAGTACCCTAAGGGGTATATTAAGTATAAATTTTATAACAAGTATAAATTTTAATTTTTTTACATGAAGAAAGTCACAAGTATTTTTAATTTGAATACATATATGGAGAGAAATTATTAATATCTTTATAATTATAAGTTTTAAATTTTATAAGAAAAAAGTTATTAATATTTTTCATTTAAATATATATAAATTATTAATATCTTTATCATTTCTTATATAAGTCTTTAAAAAAAAATGAAAATATCATCATCACTTTCTTAAAATATTTAGATGGAGGATTGTTCAATTGCCAACCACAATAAGTAGCAACTAGCAACTTGACATGACTTGGTCTTAGCCAAACTAGAATTAAAAACCTTATAACTAACTACACTTTAAAAAAATTTATTATTTTATTCAATAATAACACTTTTCCATACTACTCCTAAATGAATATTAATACCTCCATGAAAGTATATTAAATCAAACCATGAAACTTTTGGGAGATTCTAGAAAAGACATTGGATTCAACAAAATATAAGAATAAAACTTTAGAAATAAAGAATAAAGTTTTACATATATGATTTTACATTTTCCATGCTACTTGTAAATTAATATTAATACCTCCATGAAAGTATATTAAATCAAACCATCCTCGGATGGGGTGACCGGGAGGGCAATGCAGCCACGTGGAGGTGAGCCAGGACGCGAAGTTAATACATCCACCGGCTCCCGTCAACTCGCTCATTAACGAGCCATGCACACACGCAGGGGCATTCAAGGGCCGAGACCCCTCGCGCAAGTGACGAGTACCAGCACTAACCAGAGTGTTTTAATGGAGGAAGTGATGGATGAGGTTATAACCTTGGCCACAGTTTCAGCGTTCATTATACGAGTTGAAAGTCTCGGCAGCAGGCTGCCCTCGAACACACAGGCGCACCAGCACCACGGTCGATTTTCTCACATTTCGACTCCAACTGAGCGCCCTGGGAGCATTCATTGGGACTGCAACATGCCAAGAATTAGAGTAAAATCGCGATGGGGGGCGGCTTGGTATATTGCGCAGTCGCGCCGTAAAAGAAAGGAAACTTTCGAAAGGGCAATGGCAATGGCTACCAGAAGACGCAGGTAGAAGCTTAGGAGGCCTCCAAGGGAGATCGTTGAGGAGAGGATCCCGACAGGAGGTTTAGAAAGTCAGCCTGAGCACACCCTGTTCACTGTGCCTGGAAATTGGAACCCGGGCACGTCTTTTGGCTTGGCTGGTCCTTCACAGTTGGCAGAAGGCAACAAAGGTGACGAGCGACCTTACTCACCCTGCTATGTGGTAGAAGAACCTCCGCCCGAGTCCACCAGGGAAGGAGAGGGACTCAACGCGCAGGGAGGAAGAGCGGCCGCCAGCAAGGAGCGCGTGGACAACAATCGCCCAGAGAAGCAACCTTCAACGGACTGGGACTATCTCAATCTCCTCTTTGAGATGAGGAAATTGCTTGAGAACTAGGTCTTCCGCATCGCAAGATTAGAGCAGTGTCTTGGCATGTTCTTTGCAGTGCACTCGAGAGCCACACCAAAGAAGCAATGCCCGACTTGCGCCAGAGCCTACGCCTTTCCTGCCATATGGAAGCACTCAGCGGTCGATGACACACACCCGGGTTCAGAGGTTATCTGATATGCAGTCCCAGACTTTGTTTTTGGTTCAGTTATTTCAGTTTACGCCTTAGGCTAGATAGATATAAATGTCTTATAGCTCTAGACAATAGAACCAGTTTTAGGACTATGACTGCTCGTCCCGGTTTCCTTCGGGCAGGACGTAGCAGAGACAATTTGGTCAAATTTTGTTTATGCTGCAAACACAGGGAGATACCTGGACATGGATGCCCAGCTGTCCCAGTTTCCTGCTTAGGTGGGACAGCTGGCATCACCTACAGATATGTATTTTGTCTATATTAATACAATAGGTTCCAACCTTTTACTTAAAAAAAAAAATATTAAATCAAACCATAAATATTGTGAGATTTTGGAAAAACATTGAATTCCACAAATTATAAAAGTAAAGAATAAAATGTTACTTGTATAATTTTACATTAGAATAATATAATGCATATTTATTAACTCGATATATATTTATATTAGAAGGATATATATGTGAATTAAATATATTAATTGAAACCACAAAGTTGGAAAGATTATTATTACATTTCACAAACTCAAACTCTGTGAGACAAAATAAAATGCTACATAGTATTAATAAAACATAATATGTTTTTAATGTTATGTAAATGTTTATTAATGTTTCCATGCTATTGTTTTATTATTGTTTAAATTTAGATGACAAAGATATAATGTAAGTATGATAGGTGAAACCATGTATTTTTTTTTTTGGATATTCTCCACAATAATATAAATTTCACATTAAATTTTGTTTTATTATCGTTTAAATTTAAATGAAAAAGATGTAATGTAAGTATGATAGGTGAAACCATGTTTTTTTGGATATTCTCTACAATAATTTAAATTTTATATTAGATTTTGTAAATTAGAGTAATAAAGAATTTAAGATTAAGGTTTATATAATTTGAATATACTAAGTAAAACCATTATTTTTACATAGTTTTATTAATGCATAACATTATCATAACTAGATATGGAATTTTTCATGGATATAATGTGTATTGATATGATTCAATATGCAATTAAGTAGATTCAAGGTTAAGGTGGATATGAGGTTAGTATATAAATAATGTCAATGAGGTTGGTATATAAATAATGTTGTGAAATTTCTTATAAATTTTTTTACACAATTAATACTTTATAAATTGTATAAACTAAAATTTAAACTATATAAATAAGTTTAAAATTTCAATTATTTGAGTGAAGTAATAATCATTAAATAAAAACTCATTAATTAAATTTTATGATATTAATAAATTTATTATTTATTACATATTTCTATTTTAAATTTAAATATTAGGTTATTAGACTACTTAGTTTTGTTTAGGATCATTATCCATTAATATTTTAAAAATAAAATTGATCTCTTTTATTACTTCATTGATTTTAGGAACATTTTTGACACGGTCCCTAAATATAAAAATATTTAGATTGTATGAGAATGTTATTACTAAGTTCAAGAGCATTGATTAAAATAAATTAATTTTAATATAAAACTTAAGAAAGGTTGTCTACTCTCCCCTACCATTTTTATATTTACATTAACACTTGGAAATACCATTTTTATATTTACATTAACACTTGGAAATAATGGAAAATGAATTAGTTAGATAGTTGTGATTACATTTGTATTTATATTTAGGAGCTAGATGCTATTTTCTTGGTATTGGTTCTATCTCCATGAACCGTATGTAATCCTATAAATTGTTGTAAACTTTGATCGTTTAATCATCGAATAGATCAAGCATTGTTTCGGCTTTCTCCAGGTGTTGCCTCTCTTGAGAGCAGCCAATTTCATTTGTCCTAGTGTCTTTCCTTATCATTCAAGTTGGTATCAGAACAATCGACTAGGAGGAGTCGATCATTGCTTTTGTTTCTGGAAGGAGTCGTCGACTCGCTTCTCTGGTGTGAGGATTCACTGCAAGACGGAGGTCGTTGCCACTAACCAGACCGGTTCATGAAGGAGTTCATTGTGCGTTGTTTAACAATGGTTTTGTGCGTAGAAGGAGATTCGTTGATCGCTACACGGGCGCAGTTCTGAAATCTGTGAGGTGTGTTTGGGTGCTATATGATTCCATCTGTACCACCAATCTGATTCGTTGGAATTCAAAAGAGGATACCAACGCCATCCTTCTGCAGCTGTCGTGAATCCTTCATTCCTCTAGGTATTCGCTGTGAACTTCTGGTATCCATATTCACTGCCATCCATATACATAGAAATTTGTGGAGGTGTTGCATTGAAATCGGTGGAGTAGGGTGGTCGCTGCAGTGGAGCGAGGGAGACCACGTGCGATCTGCTATACGGTCCTTACTCTAGCATCCAAATCGACTTTTGTGTATCTTTTCACTGAGGTTGCTATCATCTATTTTTTTATATCTGTTCACTAAGGTTGTTGTCCAAGAAGGAGGTACATGTTGATCTGGGTGCGATCTGGTGCGATTTGGTATCTCGCTGCCAGCCTGCCATCAGAATTATTGCTAGTGTGCGCACAATCTGGGTGCGATCTAGTTTCTATTGATGTAGGTGTGTTCTCCAGGTGCGAGGGAGACCATGGTGTGATTTGGTACAATCTCCAAGTGCAAGGGAGACCGGTGCGATTTGGTATAGCACGATTTTGCATTCATCCTTAGTTATATTTGGTATAGCGCAATTTAAATTTTCTTGCGATGCATTGTTGCGATGAATGATTTAAATTTTTTTAGTGTTCCTATAAATAAAATTTGAAGTGAAGTGAAGTGGTTAACGTTGTCATTTTTTTATTATATCCCTTCGTTTGCCAAGTTTCCGCAGTATATTTTGAAGGAATGGTGAATCCACTAACAGAAACTTATCTCAATGAAGTCAATAAATTAGATGGATTGAACTACATAACTGGAAATTTAAGATGTAGACCTTGATGGAAGGCTATGGTGTATGGACGATCGCAAAAGGAGATGAAGTGAAACTTGATACAGCTAAGGGAGATACAACAACATGGATACAAGAATGGGATAAGTGATAAGAATGGGATAAGAGGAGGAAGTTCATTTCACAGGAAATCATTCTCAAATCCAAATCAAGATATTCCATTTTCAAATCCAAATCATGGTATGCCATCTAATAGAAATGAACCTAAGTGTTTCTATTGTGGTAGGACTGGGCATCTTGCCAGAGAATGCTATAAGAAGAAAAATGATGAGGCTAGGAATAAACCATCCTCCAATCCTAATCTCACATTGTTTATTACTACTGATGATATTGATGAAACCCAAATTTTGATTCAAAGGATCTTAAATTGTTTGTGTTGAATGTTGCGTTGTCTGTTGAAACTGATGATGTCGATGCATGGCTTGTGGACTCTGGAGCTTCAATTCACATGACATGTAATAAGAAGTGGTATGTAAGTTTCAAAGAAACACATAATGGTGCACACATCTATCTTGGAGATGATCGCTCTTATCAAATCAAGGGATATGGAGATATTCCAGTAACATTGTCGAATGGTATTGTTAGACACATTCGCAATGTTGTGTATCTACCAGGGATAAACAAAAATCTGATCTTTGTGTCCACAATAACAGATCAGAATCTGAAGGTTTAATTCTTCAAAACTTATTGCATTGTGAAGGACTTGCTCGATCATTATAGAACCGTTTCTACAGGGGTCAGAGTTGGAGGCTTGTACAAACTTGATGTTACCAACAAGAATCATCAAGCATTAACTTTTGCAACTATGCCTACATAAACGCTTTGGCACCAAAGGTATGGTCATATTAATTATCATGATCGTTTGTTATTACAAAAACAAAGTATGTTTGAAGGACTCCCTATGTTAAAAAATGAGCATGCTCGTTCTGAAGGTTGTGCATCAGGAATGATGCACGAATATGAATTCCCCTCTAATTTTGATAAGAGAAAGAAATATGTGTTAGAACTTGTGCATAGTGATGTTTGTGGACCAATGCAAACAAGGTCCTTAGGTGGTGCTTATTATTTTCTCATATTTATTGATGATTGCACAAGATACATAAGGGTTTATTTCCTTAGGAGAAAGAGTGATGTTTTTGAATACTTTAAGGAATTCATAAACATGGTGGAGAAGCAAACAAGAAAAACCATAAAAATCCTATGTTTAGATCAAGGGAGAGAGTACAGATTAAGGAACTTCATCAAGTATTTCAAAGATCATGGAATAATACATCAATTTATAATACCCCACTCTCCACAGCAGAAAGGAAAAACAGAACTCTCGTGGAGTGTGCACAAAGTATGATGAAAGGTAAGAATCTCTCAAATGATTTTTGGGCTGAGGCCATTAACATTGTTGTTTATTTAAAGAATAGAAGTCCTACAAGGTGTCTTGATCATAAAACTCCTTTTGAAGCCTTGTATAATTCTAAACCAACAGTTAATAATTTGAGGATATTTGGGTGTAAGGATTGTGTACGCGTTCCAAAGGAGAACAGGAAGAAGCTTGATGCTAAAGATATTAAATGTATTTTCATAGGGTAGTGTTCATAATTTAAATCATATAAATTTTTTGATCCATCTACTCACAAAGTGTTTGTGAGTAGAGATGTAATTTTCCATGAGCAGACAGAAGGAAATAATGAAGACAACAGTCATGAAGGATGGCATGTATTTCTTGAAGATGAAGAGGTCAAAGAAGAGCAACAACAACAACACCAGAAACAAAAAAAATAGGACTCATAGAAATCTAGTGACATGGATACATCCAGCACATCTAGCACTCAAAGCTCACCAAGAGGTGAAGAAGGATCTTCACAAAGTGGGGAAGAAGATAATCAATTGATAATATCTTCACGACACGTTCGTCTACCTCAAAGGTATAGAGATTATTCCCTGATGTGTAGTATTTCAAATGTTAGAGAACCCATGAATTTTAATGAAGATAATGAATATGAAGAGTGGAGAAAAGAAATGGAGGAAGAATATGACTCTATAATGAAAAACGAATTTTAATGAAGATAATGAATATGAAGAGTGGAGAAAAGAAATGGAGGAAGAATATGACTCTATAATGAAAAACAAAACTTGGGAATTGACTGAATTTCCTAAAGATAAAAAGCCTATTGGATGTAAATGAATATACAAACCTAAATTTAAAGAAGATGGTTGTTTAGAAAAATACAAAGCTAGATTGGTGGAAAAAGGGTATGCACAGAAAGAGGGTATTGACTCTGTATAAACATTTTCACTGATAGCTAAAATAAACAACATAAGATTGTTAATTGCATTAGCTACAAAGTACCATTGGAAGATTCAACAATTAGATGTAAAATCTTCTTTTCTGAATGGGGAGTTAAACAAGGAGGTTTACCTTACTCAACCATAGGGGTTTGTGAAAAGTGGCAAGGAACATTTAGTGTGTAAATTAAAGAAAGCATTGTATGGGCTGAAACATGCACCTAGGTCATGGTATGAGAAGATAGATTCATTCTTTATTCAATAGGGTTTTATGAGCAAAAGTGATCCAAATATGTCGACCAAGTTTGATGAAAAGGGGCATGTTATATTGATCTCCTTATATGTTTATGATTTATTATTACAGGAAATTTAGAAATATTGATTAATGGGTTTAAGAAGCACATGTCATAGGTAATTGAAATGAAAGATCTTGGTGAGCTACATTACCACCTAGGTCTTGAAGTTTGGAGAAAATTTGATCAAACATTTGTGTCTGAAGGTAAATATGTCAGAGAGGTACTTAAGAAGTTTAAGATGGATCAATGTAAAGTTTCCTTTGTTCCAATGCAGCAGAACATGAAACTTTATTGTGATGATGGTTCAAACGAGGTAAATGGTACGATGTATAGACAGATGGTGGGAATCTTGAATTATCTCACTACAACAAGACCTCACATAGCATACTCTGTTAGTGTGTTAAGTCAGTTTATGGAAAAACCTCTAGAAAGCCATTGGAATCTAGCGAAAGGGCTACTCAGGTATCTCAAAGGCACAATTGATTATGGTATTAAATATATTGATTCATTTGATGTTGAGATTTGAGATGGGGCTAGCAATGTGGATGACCGCATATCTACTACAGGTTATGCCTTTATCATTGGATCTTGGATTGCCTCATGGAGCAGTAAGAAGCATCCTATTGTATCTTTATCATCTACTGAGGAAGAATATAAAGCTTTGTGTTCAACAATGTGTGAAGCTGCTTGATTGAGAAGACTTCTTCAAGATGTTGGAGAAGAGAAAAGAAAATATAAAAAATCAAATGTGATAACCAGAGCTCAATCAAGTTCGAAAATAATCCAGTTTATCATTCAAGGAAAAATCATGTTGATACTCAGTTTCATTTTGTTCAAGAAAAGATGAAGTCTAATGATGTTGCTTTAATGTATTGTAATGCTACTGACAATGTTGTTGATATATTTACAAAGATTCTTGGGAAGATAAAATTTGAGTTGTTTAGGGAGATGTTATGTGTGGATGTAAATCCATTCTCCATTAAAGGGGAGACTTGGAAATAATCGAGAACGGATTAGTTAGATAGTTGTGATTACGTTTGTATTTAGGAGCTAGATCCTATTTTCTTGTTATTGGTTCTATCTCCATGAAGTGTATGTAATCCTATAAATTGTTGTAACCTTTGATCGTTTAATCATCGAATAGATCAATCATTGTTTCAGCTGTCTACTGGTCTTTCCTCACCTCGGAGCAACCAATTTCATTTGTCTTAGTGTCTTTCCTTAGAATTCAAGTTTAACAACATAGAGGCATGCTTGGAAGAGCTAGGGTGTGCTAACACTACTTTAGGTAGAACAGTCATCATCCTTATTCTTTACATCAACAATATTTTTCTTTTCATGAGGTGTATTTATGATATTAAATGCTCACAAAACATAGGTTATGATCATCAAATCTAAAATTATAACTTACACTATTTTTGTATATAACAATGACAACTAAGAGTAACTTCATACAAATATATTGTAGTTGACCATCATCATAATCTTAAATGAAACTACACAATTGAGAAAAAGGAGTAATGGAGGYAGAATAACTTATATTTCTCCTTAAAATAGTTTTAGATAAACGAGATTATGGTCATCRGAAAGAAAGAAACACCTCTCTAAGAATCTCTTCACTCCCATTATCTTATTTTGATGCAATTTTTTGTTTGAAGCGTATCTAGAGAATCGTGGAAGTAGATTGAACAAATCTAAAATCATTTTATAATTTATTATATTAAAATTAAAAGTGATRTGCCCTATCCTATCCTCCTCAAAAAAATCCATCATTTCCCCCATTTAGAGTATGGATATGACTAGATACTTAATGTACAAACTCAATACAACTAACAARGAATATATAAATACACTTAGTCTTGGATAAATTAATGGAGAATAGAGRAGGAGGCCACTCTGAATATTTTGTGTATGTCCATATTGAATTTGATTTAAATTGTTAACTCCTAAAAGATATGGAGATTTAGGAAAGCTTATCTCCAATATTTTGAAGAATAAAAATAAAATTGTAAAAAAATAATTTAATTTGTTACCATTATTTCTTAATATTATAAACCAAATTGGAATTATTGRATAGTAATAATTGTCATCATCATTATCGTCCTCATGGTCATCATCAATAATGATGACCATTCTTAGAATTTCATTAAAAACAATGTATCCTCATATGACCTTAAAAATCATTAATATATTTCTTAACATAAAATCTTAATTTCCTACTTAAAAACTATTATTTCAATACTTATTTATCTTTGCATATATGTAAGGTTTTTTGAAAACACACTAGACATCTCTATTTCTTTATACTCCCTTCTTAATTTTCTACTTGTTTTTGTGAAGAGTGGTTGCACTTTAAATGTTTTCTTTAGCTCTAACTATTTGAATAAAAAAATTGTTATATATTATTTACAAAAATTATACAACAAATGATTTTATATATGTTTTTGAGAAAATGATTAATTTAATTGGTCCTTATCATTGTTGTTGGGCATTTAATTAATTTCATGTTAGTAGGTGTGTAAATCAAAGTTAAATGAGGTATTTTGCAACTCATTATTGAAGAGATTATAATGTTCATCCCATTGTAATGGGCTAGCATGTGAGTGTATGTCAAACTTTGTCTCTTTCCCTCTCTCTCTAAATATGTAGACACAATACTATATATACAATCAACTATTAGAAGATGAGTAAATTAAATCAATTTTATTTGACATTATTTATAAATAAATAAAAATTATCAACCTACAATGATGAGAGTTATATGAAACCAAACACATCTCTCTACACACTCAGAAATTCATCTTATCAACTTTTTTTTTTAATATATCTAAATACTTAATAAATAAAATAATTGCAAATCTCAAAGTACTAGGGGACTCAAACTAATTATAAGCTAGGTAAATGGAAGAAGTAGAATTGAAATCTAACTTTAAATCACATTAAAAAAAAAATAGGAGGTCTATATATATGTGAGAAAAATCCCATTTTCTCGATTGTATTTTATGTATGTACGTAGAAAAATAGAACTCTAAGTAGTTATACATTTAAAATCTATAGGCAAATGGAAAAACCATAACTGAAAATCTAGCTTTAAATTACATTTAAAAAAATAGAATCCTAAAGTAAGAAATCATGTCGAAATCATCTCTTTCACTCATATTTTTAGTGAATAAATTCACATCAAAAGAATCACTTTCCAAGTAGTTATACATTTAAAATCTATAGGCAAATGAAAAAACCATAACTGAAAATCTAGCTTTAAATTACATTTAAAAAAATAGAATCCTAAAGTAAGAAATCATGTCGAAATCATCTCTTTCACTCATATTTTTAGTGAATAAATTCACATCAAAAGAATCACTTTCCATACAAGAAGGAATTCTTGCAAGGAAACAATAGAAGAATAACCTATTAGTTTTCGCCTCTTTGAAGACTATTTTTAAATTTTCAATGGATTTTTTTGGTTGCGAAGGTATGGGCTGATGTTTTTACAAGTCTCTTTTGTTTTTTTTATCATGTTTATTGAAGGGTTAGGGTTTGCATACTCATGATGCCTAACTAAGTTTTTTAACAAGGAAAACTATAACTAGTACTTAGACTATTTATGTAGTTTACGTCCGGTAAACTGTCTTTCTTTTTATATATATATA
>ML809566.1:73135-90162 GCA_009831015.1 Picea engelmannii | reverse complement strand
ACTTAGTTGCACATGATTTATAAATTTATGTGATTTATTAAAATTAATAGTTCATAAATATTATGAAATATCTCTAAATTTTTATGAAAAAATTATTTTATTTAAAAACTATATTTATTAATAATATGAATCCAATAAATCTATATATATATATATATATATATTTATAAATAATGTAAATTTAATATAAATACATGTATATAATAAAAGTGTAATGTTACATTATCATGTGTTAAAAAGGGAAATGGAGACTATATATATAAATTAACACATAATTTAGTCATGATGTTGTGTGAACTACATGGAGTGAAAGACTTTGAGGCAGGGAAAGATAAGGGTTTTTTTTTAGGTAGGTATTTTGTAGTGAGTTTGTAGGGATAGGGTGACAAGTGAGCCCTTCTTGGAGTGGGGAAAGAAATATGGACAACTCCAAACACTTGGTTGATTATTCCAAAGATTTGTTGTCAGAGGATATGAACTTTTTGGATCCGGTCATAAATCCTTATCTAGATCTCTATCTTGAAGTTGATAGTTTGATTCCCTCAATAGTTGTTCTGGTGAAACCGATTCCAAGAAGTTCTGTGACCTAGATAGATCAAGTATATTGATGGATCCTTTAGCGGTTCTATGTCAAAATTCTAGATGAGATAGTAAAATATATCGAGGGATGGTTTCAGCGAGAGATTTGGGTATGTGTGGTGAACCTGCACATGAATTTTCTTTGAGCTCTTCCAAACCTTCACATCCTTCTATGAATCATCTTGAAGATAATATCCTTGACATGATTCCTCTTCTTTGGTTTGTTGGTAGAAAACTTGATCTTGTTGAGTTTCACACAGGTGGTTCACCTCTTGTGCATGGTAGCCTAGAACATAAGCTTTAGAAAGTTGTTAAATCATACAGAGGTGGGGTATCACTGGTAGTGGGGGAAGACATGAACATTAGCCAAATTGCATAGGTAGAGGGTCAAGCAATAGTTGTGAAATTATATGGATGGATAGTTTCAATGGTTACCCTTACTTCCTAGATGGAAAAAAATTGGTTTCTATCCTTTGGTTATACACCGATTTTTCACTTGTTTTCAATAGGTTGGATTGGTTTCAGCTTTTGTTCTAAATATGATTCATGGAAAAATTGGTTTCATCTTTGGTATTGGGACCAACACATACTCTATGCTAAACATTGGCACCTGCTTTTTCATGCCTAAGACGAAGTCATATCCAGTATATCTACTCGAATCAAGCTTCGCAATTTTCCTCTAGAGTTCTAGACTAACTCTGGGTTTATGTCTATTATCAAGGTATTAGGGAATTTAATCACATACGATGTTAGATATAAGTCCATTTGTTACCTATCAATGTTGCAAATAATTTTTGACTTGGATCCATGACAAGGGCTCTATGATTCTATGGAATTGATGGTGGGGGACATGTCCTATACCCAGCCTCTAGACTATATCAACATATGTTTTTAGTTTTCTCTCTATTAAAAGGGGGGTCACATTTTGATAGATTGTTAGTTGAAATTTTATAAAAATTTTAAGGGGGGGATATTGATTAGTTGTTGGTGTAATTTCTACAAACCCTAATTCCTCTTTGAAGGATAGGATTTTATCGATGCCTCCTTACTCCCTGAATAATGGAGAAAGGGGGATTAAAGGACGTAAATCATGTACATAGAACAAGGGAATACAAAACAATATCATGGTTGGTGATATTTCTATTTAGTTGGATGTTAATGCTCTACGTAGTTTGGAGATTCAGTCTCCATGGGATTTGTTTGGTGATGAATTCAATTTATTTCCTTCACAATGGGAAGATATTGAAGCTCTCTCGTCCAAGAGTGAAAATCCAAAATAGGTCTCAAGTAAGATTTCCCGTATCCAAAACCCTAAATTGTTTTCAGTTCTTGAGTACTCATTCATTAGTTTTGATGTTCATAGTGATGGGTATGGCCCTTGTACCTCATTGTGTATGGTCTCGAATTTTTTTTCCCTTGAGATATGGGAAGATGATTTATTTATTGATTACTTATGAAGAGACTCTTACCATTCACCCCATAAACCTTTAGGTACCCATACGGATTTATCCTTTGATTCCCTTTCTTCTTCTTCCAATAGGAATTGTTATATTATACATCCTCAAATCCGTTCTTAGTGTTCATTTCCCTTGGGTTGTCTAGGATATGATGTTTCTAATAAGCCAAGCCATTCTAAAGAAGGGTGGAAGTATACACTAAAATCTTCACATGAGAGAACCTCCTGAGAAGTTTCACATAGAAGACAATACCTTATCTATGGGGTCATTAGAGCTAGAATTTCCGTGAAGGAAAGTTCTCCATGAAAATATATGTCAATATGAGGTGCCTAGGCCCCCTAAATAAATCTCTTTAAATAGGCTTGTAGAAGTTGAATGGCCCAGAATTGTTTTAATTAAGGAAACTATGGGTCATAGGAAACCCAATATTTTTGACTTATTAAAATTTTTTCCTTGCTAGGATTTTATTGGTTTGGATTTAGATTGATATTTGGGGGAGGTCATAACACAGTTTTCACCCAATTTCTCTCTCATTAATTTTTTTTCTATTTCTTGAGGTCTCGGCATATATATTTTTTGAAAGGATTTGGATCATTCCATTACTCCTCTCAATATCTATGATGTTTAGGGTAAGGAGGCTTATTATCTATGATTTTTACGAGGGTAAGGAGGCTTATTGGGATCGATGCTTTACTCTAATTGGTATCCTCTCCAATAACCTAGTTATTGGAGGGGAATTGAACTTTACTCTTAGTAGAGAGAAAATATGGGGAACATCATCCGACGAAGATAAGTTGGCAGATTTTTTCATTGACAAGATTGAACTAACAAGTTTGGTAGAAGTTGAACCTGTTCAAATTTGTGTGAGATGGAGTAATAATCAAAGTAGCATTGAAGGGGTGTCATAGAGACTTGATAGTTTCCTTTATCATCACATTTTTCATCAAGATATTGGGATATATCATTCTTTGGTTGGTAAAGTGAGTTGTTCTAGTAATATCCCAATATTTTTAGAATTGGACCAATCGGCTAGGGAATCCAGTGCTCCTTTTAAATATAATACCTCTTGGTCTAAAGTGGAGGAATTTGAGAATCTTGTCCATGACAATTGGAAACTCTTTTAGGAATGTATTAATGCTTTAGTTCCTAGTTTGTCTCTTCCCTTCAATTGTTAAAATAAAGGTTTTCCTGGTATGCCAGAGAAAGGAGAAAGGAAAAAGATCAAGAGATCTCGAATATTAAGCTTCAGATCAAGAATATTTATGGATGTATCTAAGGGGTTAGGGTATCAATATGACTTGGTGAAACTTCGATCTTCAAATAATCTTAGGTCCATGTTATTGCTAGAACATGAAAAAACCTAGAGGTTAAAGAGAAGGGTACTCTATATTGTTTATAGTAACCAAAATACCATTTTTTTTCCAAAAACATTCTCACTATTTGAAGAACTATAATAAACTTTTGAAGTTAAATTATTCTAATGGAAATAAGACTTTTGATTTCTTGGATCTAGCTTCATTAGGAGTTGATCACTTTAAATGTTTTTTCAAAGAAATAGAGAAAATCAAGATGGGGGAAATATTAAATCTCATCTCATATTTTCGCCATTGAAGATGGGGATAACCAAGAACTATAATGAAAGGTTACTATATAGATAATATATTCACGAGGTATTATCCTCTTTCAGAAAATATAAATTCCTAGGATGGACGGATGGACAATCAATTTTTTTTTAATATTTCTTTAACATTGTCGGGGATGATTTTCTTCCAATTGTGGAGGAGTTTCACCAATGTGGTAAGATGCTAAGTAGTATTAACTCAACCTTCATGTCAATCATTCCTAACATGGATTTCCCCACAACTTTTGATGATTTTAGACACATTAATTTATGTAATTTTCTTTATAAAATCATTGCAATGGCTATTGTTGTTAGACTTAAAATAATCATTACACCTAAATATTTTGGGTTTCTCAAAGACAGTCTTATCCATGAAGTCATTGGTTTGGTGTAGGAAGAACTACATTTTATCAAAACCCATAATCACTTTTTTCTCAGTCATCATAATAGAACTTTCCAAAGCCTATGATTGAGTATCATGTCTCTATCTCAAACTGTTTCTTGTGCATATAGGTTTTTATCTATCCTTGGTTAAATGGATAATGTCGTGTGTGTCATCGGTTTCATTTGTTATATTACTTAATGGTTTGGGTTTTCCCTTCTTTAAATATTCTTTGGGTTTACGATAGGGGTGTCCACTATCACTTTATCTATTATTGTGAATTGTGAATGGTCTTAGTTGAGATCTTGTTGAGGAAAAAGAGGTGAATAATTTCTAGGGGATAAGATTGGGAAGATATGAATGAATATCTCACTTGTTGTTAGTTGATGATGTACTGATATTTTTTTTTGTGCAACATCATAAGGAAATATATTAAAGGATATAATGGACCTCTTTTGTGATGCTATAGGCATGGTTATAAATGTTAACAAATATGTTATTTTTTTTATAGACATAGAGGAGGACAATTGTCATATCATTTCAAATATTTTCAATTTCCCTTCCCATGATTTGAGACATGGTATTAAGTATATTGGTTATCATCTCAAACCAAATAATTATGGAATATATGATTGGAAGTGGTTGTTGTCGCAGATTTAAAGGAGAGTCAATTTCTGGTGCAATAAATGGATCTCTTAAGGGGGAAGATTAATACTCATAAAGTCAGTGATTCAAGCGATTCCTATGTATTGGCATCTATTGGGTCTCATTTTGAAAGGAATTCTCCACCATATTCAGAAGTTGTTCTTCAAATATTTTTGGAAGGGAAGCACTAAGTACTTGGGTTCTCATTTGGGTACTTGTAAAAGTATATACAAGCTAAAGAGTCTTGTAGGGTGGGGTTTAAAATACATTTTCTTTTTGGATGAGCATTGGCTACAAAATTCCTATGGGTATTTTTGGCTCATGACCATATTTAGAGGCATATTTTGGTTGATAAATACATAACACATTTTTCAATACTCGGTTGGATTTGAAGGTGGAATAATCCTACCCATAATGAATCAAAATAGTGGAGGGCCATAACACTTCCATTTCCTATAATAGGCATATTTTTGGTCTTCAAGGTTGCATCAAGTTCATAGGTGCAAGTCGAGATAGATGCAATCATTAGATGTGGTGACATCATTTTTGTTCTTAAGGTTATTTTTAATTACCTCTTAAATATTGGATGTTGCATTCTTAATTGAGTTGGTGATCCTGCTAGTTCGACAATATTAATCCAAGGATCGATTTTAGTAGAGGTTTTGGATATTGTTTCCAATTGGCACTAGTATTGGATGTAATACATGACAGAACTAAAGAATGCTCATGTCCTCTTATTAAATGCATAGGATGGCTTAGTTTGGTACTATAATAATTTCAGTGGTCTCTAATGAACAAAACTTGGATACCAAGACTTGTCGAATTTGGTCGAAATGCAACTCAATGGTGGTATAGGAAATTATGAAGGGTTAAGTGCCCGATCATAGGTATTTTGTTCTTCAGTATTGTTCTTAAAGGGTTCTTTTTTAGCTAGAATAGATTGTATATTAGGAGTAAGAAAGGGCCAAGATTTCGTTGTTTGGGTAAAAATTTTGAGGAATCTAATTCTCATTTATCACTATAATGCTCCTTTACTCGCAAGGTTTAGCTAGATATTAAGGACCAGTTGGGCCTGGCTCATTTACGGGATAAAATATCACTGAATAACAATTGTAAATATGGATGACCCTGCACATATAAGATCTAGATAGAAAATAACATACACAGTTTGCAGAGAAAATATGAGAAAAGATGGAAACATGAAAGAAAGAATGGAAGAATTATATTAACCAAATGAATGAATAGTAATTTACACATGAAATAATCTATATAAATCAACTAGTGTGCACTGGAGGAGAACCAATGTGTCGTAGTGGTGGTCTAGAGTGATATGGACACACACCGACAGTTACATGAGTAAATTGTCACCTAGTCTAAGTTAACTAGTCTCTCAGTCCTCAGTTAACTAACTGAAACAGAGTGAAGTGAGGAGGAGATCAGGGAATCATGAGTAATGTGCTAGTCTGGTGAATATCCAAAGAAAAATGCACATTAGTTGGTGATGATCCCAATGATACATGATGATGATCCCAATGTGGCATCTAGACTCCACTCAACTGATCAAACTGAAGTGGGAACTGAAGTGGGAACTGAAGAGAATATTGTCCTAGAGGAATATTCTCCCTAGACTATAGGAGACTGAATAATGACTAGTAAACATTGGGAAAACCTTAGAAAAAAAAATTCCTAGGTGTGTGTGAAGTATCTCCAACACCCCCCCTAAAAATCACTATGGTGGAAATAAATAATGGGTCCCGAAAATGAGGCCATGTTAGGTACCCAAATACAAAAGATACACTGAAATAAATGAGGAAAGAGGGAAAAAATCATTGGAAAACCCCCCCTCAAAGTAAAATGTATATAAAAAAAGAACTGAAAGTTTCTAGGAAACAATGTTCTTCAATCCAAGATGTCTACATAGAGAATGGAACTTATGCTCAGTGAAGGTCTTTGTGAAGATGTCTGGATTCTATTCTACTGAAGGAAAAAAATACAAGTTGATGATCCCCTTGTGTACTAAGTCTTGGATGTAGTGCATGTGGATCTCAATGTGCTTATTTTGCTTCTTCTTAACTAGATCTCTGCAGAACTTTAGAGTGGTCTGGTTTTCACACCAGATGATGATCGACCTGTGAAATTGAATGCCCAAATCAGAGAGAAAATGTTCTAGCCAAATAGCTTGAACGGTTATGTTAACTACCCCTATGTACTATGCCTTGATTGAATATAGAGAAATAACATCCTGCTTCTTTCTCAACCAACAGATAGGCCTAGAACCAATATTGAGTGATTAACCAGATGTGGACTTGCAATCAATGTTATCGCAAACCCAACCCAAATTAACGAACCTGATGAGGTCCAATTTAGATTTTGTTTAACAGTGAATCCCAAAGGTGATGGTACCATGTACGTATTGAACAATACACTTTGCAACCTTCCAATGTAGCTCATGCAGATCTTGCATGAACCTAGAGACTTCCCCAATTGCATAGGAGAAGTCTAATATGGAGTGTGTAATATACAACAAAGTCCCCAATAGTTGTATGTACAGTGGTTTGTCCACCAATGGAGTTTCCTTTCCATCCTCAAGTACGACTCTTGATAGGAAGGGATTCGGGGAAGACTTGCAGTCTGTCATGTGAAATATCTCAAAGAAATCTCGTACATACTTGGCCTGAGATAGATTGAAGCCTGATGCATCCTCATTGATCTTGAGTCCAAGGAAGAAATTTTAGCAGACCCGTGTCCTTCATCAAGAACATGTCATCTAGAATCCTCTTGACTGCAACAATCGCTGAAGTCGAGCAACCGATGATCAACAAATCATAAACATACAAAACTAGGAGTAGAAGTGAATCAGTTGTCCTGAGCATGTAAATATTTGGATCTGACTTACAACATACAAATTTCTGTGATAGCGGGTAGGAGGCCATCTTGGAATACCATTCCCTCAGGGCCTTCTTGAGCCCATAAAGAGATTTTTTCAGTCGACACGCTAAAGATGAATCTTGCACAAATGCCTTGGGCTCCTCCATATAGATATCCTTAGAGAGATCTCCATGAATAAATGCATTCTGCATGTCCATCTGATGGACATCCAATCCTTTCATTGCCGCAATGGAAATTTCCAAACATATATAATCCATCTTTGCTACTGGAGTGAAGGTTTCATCATTGTCAATACCGCGCACATGTTGAAATCCTTTGGAAACTAGCCTGAATTTGTATCTTCTAACTTGTCCATCCGCTATTCTCTTGGTCTTGTAAACCCATCTGCACCTAACAAGTTTCCTTCCTATAAAAAGGGGAAACATATCCCAAGTATGGTTCTCAAGGATGGATTTGTACTCCTCCTGCATGGTAGATTCCAAAAAAGGATTCTCAATAGCCTCGCCACTAAACAAAGAAAATATTCCAGGGTGGCATAGGTTCAATGGCAGTGAGTGAAAGAGGAGGATCCTTGAAATCAGATCGAGTCCTCCTTGTATTAGTTAGATCCCAAGGATATCTCCTACATCCTAAAGAGTAGTCTTGGCCCACTTATGTCTCAACTTTGTCTCTGCAATTGCATCTGCGTGCACTGACTCTACATATGAATGTACTGAATCAATATCTAAATCATTTGAATCCTCTGAATCAAAAATCTCATATGAAGAATAGTTGGCACGTGCATGCTCATCGTCTCTGATAGGTGGAAGAACCGAAGTGTCTTCATGCGACTTCTAAGGTACATGCAAGATACTTTCCTCGAATTAGACACTCCGCTCAATGATGAGTCTGTCCCAAGAAATATCAATAAGTATGTATCCCTTCACACCGTCAGGGTATCCAACAAATATACACTTTTTTCTCTGTGGAGAAAGTTCCTTCCTCTTCTCAGAGGGAATCATGGTCCATGCACAAGAAATGAATATACAGAAGTGGGTCACTTATGGTTTGAGGCCACTCTAATCCTCATACTTATCCTTGACACATCTATGAGGAGATTTTTTTGGATGTAGGTTTCACAATTAAGTTCTTCAGCCCATAATCTCTGTGGTAGCGAATTTTCATGTAGCATGCAAGATGACATCTCTTTCAAAGATCTGTTTTTCTTCTCAACAACTCCGTTTTGTTGTGGAGTATAAGGAAATGTGTGTTGCACCTGAATCCCGGCCTCATGAAAAATATTATGTATCTCATGGTTGACATACTCTCCCTTGTTATTTGTTAGGAGTACTTTGATCTTATTTCCTGACTGTGTCTCAACAAGGGATCTGAAATCTTTGAGTTGTTGAAAGACCTCTGATTGTTTCCTAGGAAAGAAAATCCATGTCAAGTGTGAGAAATCATCAACAAAAATGAGCATGTACATTTATTTAGTGATTTATGGTCGTGGAAAAGGGCCCATAAGGTCACTATGGATCAAATCCAAAGGAAAGGAAACCTTCTGAGTCTTTCCTTTGTCGGATTTTTCTTGAGGGTGTTTTTTAAGAACACATCCCTCACAAATTCCTTTGGAGAAGTGGATATCAGGTAGACCATCAACCATTCCCTACTTTCTAAGTTGTTTCATATATATAAAATTTAAATTCACAAACCTTTCGTGCCATATCCTACTGATTTCATCATCATGGGTAAGAAGTAATGCAAAATCTTGTTCAATAAATTCATAAAAAGCGTAGATTCTGGATTCATGATTTTCCTCAACGGTAGAAACCTTGGAATTGGTTTTCATGTCATAGATATCCACAACATCAGGTGTAAATAAAGCTATCTTTCTAGTGCCAGAGTTGGTCATTTGATGCACGGAGAGAACATTGAGAGAAAGTTTGGGGATGTGTAGTACATTCTCAAAGCTTATGTTTGTGAGTTCATTTCTTCCTTTTCTGGTGACCTCAACTGGAGAGTTATCCCCCATCAAAATATGAGGAACTTTGCATACATCCAATGAAGAGTAGACTTATTTTGTGTCTTCCATGTGGTGTGATTCACCTGAATCTATAATCCAAGCATCGAGAGAGGAGTTGATGGCAATCAAATCATGGCTAGAATTTCCTTTCTTGGAATTATGATCTTATGGCTTCTTATTCTTGGCACCCTCGGGGAATATATCTCCAAGGTTGTTTTGTTGAAGTATTTAGGCCATTTTCTTTATTTGTTTATGCATACATTCATATTATGAATGAAATCCTTTATGACAGTAAGTGCATTTCTCACCTTTTCTTCCCTTTCCACCTTTCGATCCAGAGGAATCGTTGAAGGATTTTGAGTACCCTTCCTTCTTTGGATTTGTAGGTGACTTCTCTTTGTCCTTTATTTTAGATTTTTTATTTTTATGACCACTACCATCTTGCACAGTAAGTTCATGCACCTTTGTGCCTTTGATTTTTCCCATATTGATGAGTTGTTTCTTCTCTTTTGTCTGGGACTCGATAAAGGCCTCAAGAGATGGAATCGTCTAGGTGGATCCAGAGGAAATCCTAACTGAGTAAAATTTGGATACAAACACTGAGTATTCTAGAACAAGTTTGGATATAATGGTAAGAACCATTTGTTTCTCCTCCTTAGATTTATCAACCCCAGAAGCCTTGAGTTGTGACAAAAAATCCTTATATTTGGTAAAGAAATCTTGGAGATCGTCGAATATTTTTGGATCCAAAGTTACCAATTCCACATCGAGCATATGTACCCTGATCTCATTTTGTTTTCCAAAAATCCCTTCTGTGGCGGTCTAGGCTTCATTGGCGGTCTAGGATATGTGAAAGAGGAGTTCAGGAGAAATTAGACTGCAAATAGTTTGAAATGCTTCATCCATCCGATTCATATACGTGGATTTTTATATGGTTGATGTGGGTTCAGTCTCTTTGTTTATGGTTAACGTGTATAATCCTCTACTTCAAATCTGCACTATCATCTTTTCCTTCGATGCAAAGAAATTGTACGGTGTAAGAATGAATTCTTTTGGAAATTCCATTTTTCCCGCTGTCTTCAATCTTCGATACGTGCAAAAATAATTCGGTGTGTCTTTTTCCTAGAAATATGTGAGGTCTCATACCATGTAAATGTGGATGAACCTTCATATATAATATCTATCTAGCAAATGACATACACTATTTGCAGAGAAAATATGAGAAAAGAGATAAACATGAAAGAAAGAATGGAAGAATTATATTAACCAAATGAATGAATAGTAATTTACAGATGAAATACTCTATATAACTCAACTAATGTGCACTAGAGGAGAACCAATGGTCCATAGTGGTGGTCTAGAGTGATATGGACACAAACTGACAGTTACAGGAGTAAATTGCCACCTAGTCTGAGTTAACTAGTCTCTCAGTCCTCAATTAACTGAATGAAACATAGTGAACTGAGGAGGAGATCACATAATCATGAGTAATGCGTAGTATGGTGATAATCCCAAGGATAATTTTCATTAGTTGGTTATGATCCCAATGTTTCATGGTGATGATCCCAATGTGGCAGCTAGACTCCACTCAACTGATCAAACTGAATTGTGAATTGAAGAGAATGTTCTCCTAGAGGAATATTCTCCCTAGACTATAGGAGATTGGATAATGACTTGTAAACATAGGGAAAACCTTATGAAAAATAATTCTTAGGTGTGTGTGAAGTATCTCCAACAACAATTTTTCGTTATTTTTTTTAACTTTTCCTCTTGTGAAGGAGATAATAATCCTTCCAATCCTAGTCTCATGGGGAATTTGGCAAGCATGGAATACTTGTATCTTTGAATAAAATCACTTTCCTTCCTTTACAGTTTCACAACACGACTTGACCTTACTATCAAGTTATAAGGATACCCTGATTTTGAAAATGTCTTGGGAGATGGGTGAGGTGGACATCAACCATTATATGGTTTGGGGTTTTTTCAATGGTGCCTATCAAGGTTCATGTAGATTTTGTGGTTTATGATTTTTTCTATATCTCTTAGAAACTCATTTCGTAGTTGGTAAAGAAAATATGGGTCTAGGTACAAAAAATCAAGGTGAGTTTAATGCATTGTTTGCACTTCTTAAGTGTGAAATGTGAAGTAATGTGAATGAGCTCTATGTCTTTGGTGACTCTAAATTGATTATCGAATGGATGAAGGAGGAAATTCAACTAGTTGAAATATGTCTCTGCGCGTGTTTTTAGGGAATTTAATACTGGTGTTCATTCACTTTGAAAACATGAATTACTTATGGCTAAAAATAAACTATAGATGATATCCAAAAGGGAATGTGTTTTTATTGAAATGTTATTCTCTTATGTCTTGTATATAGATTGTCTATCTTTAATTTTACAATTTAGAGCATAGTCTCAAATCTTCTGAATGTATTTGAACTATGAAAATTTATGTTTTGTTTTCATGGGAGAGTATGAAATCCTTTATGGCTAGTTTTGGAGATTGACATGAGCATGGATAAACACTACTTTATTTTATAAGTTCTTCAACACCTAAGCATTGTACCTTATTTTTCTATAGAATCAAAATTATGTTTTTCTTCGAAAAAAAACTAAATTATGATGAAAAAATTATTGTTATGTACATTTGAACAAAAACTTTAAATTATTGTTATGTACATTTGAACAAAAACTTTAAATGGGTAAAAATCATTTTATTAAAAAAGTATATAATATTTCAAATTAATACATTATAAAGTTATAACAAATTATTGTTATATATATTTGAACTTTCCAAATTCATAAAAATAATTTTATTAAAAAAATATTTAATATTTTAAATTAATACATTATAAAATCATTTTATTAAAAAATATTTAATATTTTAAATTAACACATTATAAAATCATTTTATTAAAAAAATATTTAATATTTTAAATTAATACACAATAAAATTGATTTATTATTTAGTTTTTTAGTTTTATTAAATTAGTTTTTTAGTTTTATTAAATTTGAATAGTAATAAATGGAAATTGAAATTACAAAAGCTCACTTCGGTGGAAAAGATAGTTTGAGAAAATAAAGTCTCTTTAGAAATTATTTTAAAATGAATTTGTTTCATTATTTATTCGTTTCTCGTTCATATCAAATATGATTTGATGTTTTTGATGATTTTAATGTCCCACAATGATCTTTGCATCCATCTTTTTTTGTTCGGTTTAGTCGGCGCAAGTAGAAACTAAGATGGGACATGCTTTAGACATGGGTTGTTTACATAAGGCTAAACAAATCCTCAAGTCTTAGATTTTGTCAAACTACTTTGCTTACACTCTTGCCCATATTCGTTTCTATAGGGAGGATATTGTACTTTTGAAATCTTTAGACATGGTTTGTTTACATAAAGCTAAACAAATCTTAAGTCTTAGATTTTGTCACACTACTTTGTTTACACTCTTGCCTATATTTGTTTATATAGGGAGGATATTGTAGTTTTGAGAAAATATAGTCGTTGTTATAAGCATTGAATCACTGAACTCATCATATTTCTTTTCTTTCAAATATTTTTTCAAGTTTGAAAGCGTTTTAATATGTTGAGTGAAGGTACAAGTGTTGACATTCACTATAAGTATGATTACATCTACTATATATATTTTTAATTCTCTATAATTATAGTTATATATAAATAAGTTTTAACTTTATATATGTAATTTTTTTTAATATTATTTATTAAGTTAAAGGGTTTATTTTAACATTCTACTTTTTTAAAAGCTATATTGTTCTCAATTTTGAGGTGTGATTCCCAAGGGTGGCACACATAAGTTGGATATTAGTGTAAAACATAGTTTATTTCTTTAAGTTAATTAGTTTATTTATTAATCATAATATAGATATGACAACTTTAAGTAATGAAGTGGCACCATGTTGCATCTTGATAACTATAAGAGATGAAATTGAAAAAAATAAAAAAATAAAATATTTATTATATGTGTTTTATTATGTATATTGGATTGTTTTTGTTGAGGAATCAATATTGGATATTTTTTTTTTTTAAGGAACCAATTGTTTCTTTAGTTTTTTGTGTTTGAAATATTTATAGATTATTAGATATCACATCTTCAAATCCAATCAATTATCTCTTTAGCTCATGTACTTGAAATATTTATAGATCATTATATATCACATCTTCAAATCCAAGTGCACTATCCTCAAAAATGGTTCTTCAAATGTTTCCTTGAATGACATTGTCAAGGCATATTAATACAAAACCATATTTCTTTATAAAAATTTCTCATATTTCAATATAATTTCCAAATATATGTATTCTTGCAAAGTAAAAAAGAAATAAAAAATATTCATAATAAAGAATTATTCACAATAAAAAAGTAAGAAATAAAACTATCTCATTAAGAAAAATAATAATTTAAATTAATCAATAATTCTCAAAAATATTTATTTTTTTCTATTTAAACACACACCCTCCCATTCCACTTTATAACTTCCATGCAAACTCCCTAGGATGGTGGTTGAGTATGAAGGGGATCCTACACTAATTATGTATCTGATGAACAAGAAGAAACAACAGATGTTAAACAAAGATGCTTCCTACTGGTGGAGGAGGATCCATGATCCATTCTTGTTTGGCTTCAAAATTCTTTCCATTTGTCAGATACACCTGTGTGCTAAGTTGTATCTTTGGATAAATCACTTTACAATGAATATTTCAGTGTTCTAAATTTATGTCTGGTTATTATTTTTCGTATGAATGTAAATTGTCCAATACAAGCACATAAGTAATTTTTATATATTCAGGTTTCCTTTCTAACTTTTGCACCTAGACATTAAAAACATCTTACGTTTTGTCTTTTGCAACCATTAAAAGGTGTTAAGGAATCATATATTCCATTAAACTAATTTTTTCAAGACATGTAATGGATTATGGAATAATTGTATTGCAATGAAGCTAATGTGTTGAATACCCGGTGTATTGCAATGAAGCTAAAGAAATAAATAGAAATAAATGAACGACAGTTCTGAGTTAACCTATTTCTTTTCTTCCCTTTAAACTTGTTATACCTCATATAGAGAGTTAAAGAACGAGAATACTTGATCATGGCACACATATCCTCCATTGTTCTAACTATGGTCTCCATCCATCGTTGCTACATGTTCTCATGGCAACATAATCTTTTTTAACGTATTCAAGTTTACAACCATATTAACCCTAATAACATCGTTTACATTGTGCACACACTTAACTAAGGAGGCTTAGTATACACATGCCTTTCACTGCTAATTCTCCCCTCTAATCTGCCATTATCGATGTGTGCCTTTCGAAATGGAGATTTATTTAAAATCTTTAGAGAATGATACCACGCTAGAGTGGCCTGCTGAACTTGGAAAACGCGTGGAATATTCATCCTTCTTGACAATATAAGTTTTTTATGACATTGAAAGTGTGTAGATCGAAGTGAGTGCAAATGAGTTGCAAAATATGAGGATTCCCGAGCCTGACATTAAATCTGTCCACTTATATATTGATTGAACTTGTAATTAATATATTGTATTGTAATTAATGTATTTTAGTTATATTTGCATACTTTTCTTCTTGCATGTTTATTTCTGATTTTGCATCGCATCCTTTAAAGAGACGCTCAATCTCAAACTTATTAATCACTACAACCATATCATAACTAAACCAAATACAAGAGTGCTCCTTACTGAACCATGTACCTAAGATGTACCATAATCATGTGCTAATACCAAACATGCCAAGTATGCCTCAAGTATACACCATATCATAACCAAATACAACATGCATATAAGCATATTAATACCTTTGTAGCTGACTTGATACATAGTACATATGACCTGTAGGTTTACTTCTAACTTCAAGGACCTAGGGTAATAATATTTCATGAGATTTTCAAAGATCCCTGACTTCCTCTTCTACTACCCGCGGATATCTGTGCTTTTCTCCACTGGAACGCACATACATCTACCTCTTCTGACCTGTAACCCTCAGATACCTCAGAAACTAGAATTATTCACTTTTTTTGCAACTCTGAGACTTCCACCTTGGGTCTTCCTTCACAACTTCAGAATTTCTACCTAAGACTCAACCTCATATTTTGCCAATTTATCAAAAGTTCTTCATAAGCTAGATAATCAATAGAGAGGTGTGTGAATTGTACTTATGAAAGACTCCTTGCACGGTATTTATACTTTTTCTAGGTAAACTCTTTCCTTAAACTTAGGGGCTTCTTAACTTTCTTGTTATAACAAAGTTACACTTTCATTAAGACTTGTAACCAACTAGGGGCTTCTTGACCATTCCTCTGGGCTTCCATATTCACATGTCCATATCTCACTAACTGTAAGTGGAAATGACATGATGAGGACTATAAATTCATGAGTGAGTTAGCGGAATTTACATTTTCCTTAATGGCCATATTCCTCAATCAACTTCGAGTACCATAACCACATCGTCGGGGCTCCTTCAAGGGTTGACATAAATGACAACCACTATTTCAACAATCTCCCCCTTTAGCATTGATGGCAACACTTAGAAATGGAAATAATAATGATTCAACACTTATGCTTATGCTCATGCTCCCCCCTATGACCATTTCTCCCTTTGTAATAATGCATTTATTCTCTCTCATGCCTCTAATTACTCTCTCTCTCTCTCACTCCCACTTTGGAATAAATGGCAAAGGGTAACTTCCTTTTTTGGGGGTTCTCCCCTTGTCTGAACTGTCCTTTGAGTTGCTCCCCCTTGTTTGAACTATCCTTTTACTTTGTATGGTACTTCCTCATTGTAAATTCTAACCTTGTACAATATCTACTGCAAACAGATATTCAGTAAAAAAATAGAAAGGATACAATGGCAAATATAAACATTACACAAAGATTTTTCCCCTAGAAACCCAAACCGGAAAAACCAACATATTCTATATTCATTCATATGTGTTACATTGTTTACAATACAATATACATATAGGAGCTAGAAGCATCCAAAACCCTACCTCGATGACCTGGATTAGTCCACAACACTAATTCCTTAACCGGAAATAGAAAACCATCGACAAAAACTATGTGCCAAAAAACCACCTAAATATGTGACATGTTTCCTGAGGCATGTGAAATGTGACACTACTACTCGTGCAAATAATATAACACATATCCAACACTCATGGAAATCCATGACATATATAAAAAACATGCAAAAATCGTTGTGGAGTAGAAACTATTCCAAGTTTGTGTCAAAGATATTCAGAGGCATCCCTTGGAAGAAGTTTGGTGAAGATATCTGAAATCTTCTCTTTTGTCCCAACATACTCAACCCTGATGTTATTTTATGCAACCCGTTCTCATAGAGAGTGAAACTTGATTGGAATTTGTTTCATCTTGGAGTGAATTACTAGATTCTTTGATATACATATTGAACTAGTGT
>ML809566.1:59943-71765 GCA_009831015.1 Picea engelmannii | reverse complement strand
TTTTACTCGTCTACTAGGTGTCTTCAGAGGCACCTGAAGATCTTATTCTTCTTATTCTGCTTTTGACTTCTTCTTCATATGATTCTTCATCAACTTCTTATTCTTTCAAATCTTCTTCATGATTCCATTCCAATTAATATTTTTTTCTTTATTTTATCTTTCATCCATCTGTGTCATCAATAGTCACATTAATTCTTTCCACTATTTTGTTGAGTCTTAAATTGAATAATTTGTATGCTTTTCTTTTTCTTGAGTACTTTACCAATATGCCTTTATCAACTCGAGAGTAAAAATTTCCAATCTTCCCATTTTCTCTCTTGATATAGAATTTGTTTCCAAACACTCTAAAATTACTCAAATTTGTAGGTATTCCTTTCCAAAACTCGTAGGGGGGTATTATCACTATTATTTATGAGAATTCCCCTATTCTGGATATGAATTTGTTATCACATGAAGTTGTCAAGGGTCATGAGTGTGCATTGATAATACCCGAGTCTGTGTCCTTTCCCGTCTCTCTTTCTCTCTCTCTCTCTCTCTCTCTCTCTCTCTCTCTCTCTCTCTCTCTGTCGCAAGCCAGGTCCTATTTTTTTCCCTTCGACTGGTAAAGTCATTTTTCCCTCTTTCTTTAAAGACCCATTTCGCCTTAGTGTCTCATCTGGATAAGTCTCAGTCTGAAGCTCTATGTTTTTCTCTAAGAATGAACACTTGTCAGCCCTTTGGTTTCAACTACTGGCCATTTTTTTTTCCTGAGCCCACTCCAAGTCGTCCAAGTATTTGTTTTACACATGAAACAACCATGGGAACAAAGAGCTATGCTGAAAGTGGTTCATTGTGGACTCGAATCAAGCGAGCAGGCAAGCTCAATTTTCAACGACGAATATTCCTTACGAAGTTCATATTAGCGGCCCTCAAGCATTCGTAATTATGAAGTTGCGCGAGGCTTAGCACCAGGCGAACTCCATAATCGAAAATCAAGTGTCGTGTGTCCTTTCCCAACAGACGGTCACTATTTATTTTGGATTTCGGATTTCGATATCTTTGGGAATCCTCCTCTTTTTTTTCTCTAAATTCCGAAGTTCTGAAAGTCGGAGCCAATTAAGGCCTTCGATCACATTCAGTGAGATTTGTTGATATTTGCAGCTGCATCAACAAGATTCCAAAGTCCCAAAAGTCGGAGCCATTGTGTATCGTCAATGTAAAGGCCACGTGGCAGAAGATAAGCGAATTCACAAATTCACGATTCAGAGAATTCGCAAGAGGCAGAGAGCCAACTTTGCGAAGTGCTAAGTTGCAAAGCACTCAGGAGTTGGGTCCCGATTCATCGCCCTAGGTCATGTGGGAGGCAGACCTAGGAAGAGAAGTTAGCGCTAGTTGCATAGATTTGGCTGACTCAAGGTTCTGAAGAAGCAATCACAGTCGTCGACCGCAAAGTAGGTCTAATCGTCGATCTAGGTAGAGTGGTTTCACCAATTCGTGTATTGGGAGATATGGAGGCAGGTGTTGTGAATACCTTCGAAGTGCGAAGTTGCTAAACACCATTTGACATAAGGCGTCGGGTCACAGCCCGAGGTCACATTGAACTGAGGCCAAAGACACAAGGCCCTCATCTGCTGCTACACGTCCAAGGGTCTCAAACGCCAAATTTGACGTTGTTTCCATGCAAGGTCTAATGCATCCCAGAGTTGGTGGATGGATAAAACTTCAGTGATAGAACTAAAATAGTAGGACCATTCCAGTCACAGATCTCGATCAGACCAATGGCCCTGAATTTGTATTCTCATTCATCATCTTATTTAATCATAGCAGGCAACCATCCCCTAGATATCTGGCCTAGTCTTGATCCCGAGGAGATATCAATTAATGGACACATGTTGGTAGTTGAAACCTCAACTCAATCCATAAATAGAAGGTATGGAAGCCCCAGTAGAAAGATCAAAACTGTCAACCCAAGGAATATTCACGCTCAGTCTGACAGAGGATGTGCATAAGTGGAAAGCTTTAGACAAGACTTATAGATCACCTCACATTTACAACAGTCGTAAATGGGTCTGAGTGTAACTAGTTCAATGTGAGAATTTGTTAAGGTCGTCAACTGGTTGAGCAGAGCTCCCTATTTTGTAATGTTTTTATGCTAGAGTTGTTCTCTGGTTATGTATCAAATTTGAGAATTTCGCATTAATCGAAGTCAACTTCTTTCATTTCTCTGTAAAAACTGTGCTAAAACACTCAGGCATGGAATATCCAGTTGAGGGTCGTATTTTTATTGTACTGTAGGTTTGATTACAGTATTGTTGTGATCGGTTTAGTCAGCTTCTTTGTTGTCTTATTCCCTCTTATGCTGAAAGGCTCAGGCATGGAGGATCCAGTCGAGTTGTCATAGTTGAATTGTGATGGAGGTTTGATCATTATATTGCTATGACTTTGTTCCTGTGACATATTTAAGTGTGTAACGCATGAGTTAAAGAGTGCTCTTAAGCCTGAGTTTTTCTTCGCCAAGATGCTTGAAAGCCTGATGCCCATGGAAGACTTGTCCACTTTCTCACTAATTCTTCCTTCTTCTCACCCTTAAACTCAATTCACTAACTGAAGTTAATTAGGCCCTCACTTCCTTGTGCATTGCCTACTGAGTTTCTATGTTAGAATCATTCCTATACTGATTTTTGTCAATTTGACCTCCACTCATAAAACCAACATCCACCAAACATTCTGATGGGTATTGGGATTATCCTCTCACAATTTGACAGTGACTCTTACTATTAACATTAGTGATAACTTCATGTGATAACATTGGCTCCACAGGGGATGGCATGCTCCCTGTGAGCTTCCAAGAACGCACAGTTTCATTGCCTTATATTTGGGTTATGGAGTCTTCTTGTTCAAAATAGAAAATACAAAGGGGGTGGTAATTACAATGGTGGGAAACCGATCAAGGCTTAAAAAAAAAACTTTTTTTGAAAGTTCCCATTGAGAGGGCCACCCAAATCTTCAAAATCCTGCAAGTTTTCCAATTTATAAGTGTCATTTCAAAATACCTCAGAAATCATGAAGGGGCCAATCCATAAGGCTTCAAATTTATTGTGTTTTCATTTGTCTTGTCTAGGGGCATCCCACTTGAGCACCAGATCTCCCAACTTAAAATATTCCTTGCTTTCCCTCTTATCAAATGCTCGTTTTATTTTATGTTGATGATACTACGCTTTATCAGGCAACTACTCCCTGGTCCATTGTACTTCTACCAGCTGCAATACCCTCCTGACCATATCATCAGGTTCTCCTTGGTAGTCTTGGAGGAATTTCTCCATGGGTAAGGAAAGTTGAGTAGGAAAAAAGGCCTCAACCCCATACACAAGCTGAAAGGGGGAAATGTCGAGTGACCTTTTTGTCGTAATTATGTCATCCCATAAGGCGAATTCCAACTTTGAATCCTAGGCTTTCTTATTGTCCTCTAACAGTTTTTTGATGATATTTATGAGGCTCTTATTAGAGGACTCTGCTAAACCATTTCCTTGAGGGTAGTAGGGGGTGGAATGGATTAATGTAATCCCATATTGCTCACAGAAGTTAATAAATGGCTCAGATTTGAAAGAGGTAGCATTGTCTGTAATGATTTTTCTTGGACAACCAAATCTGGACATGAGATCTTCAAGGAAGCTTATGATTACCTTGTGGGAGGAACTCCTTGTAGGGATGGCTTCTATCCATTTGGTAAAATAATCAGTGGCAGTCAAAATCCAGTTGTGCTTCCCACTTGAGGCTGGGTGGATCTCCCCAATGAAGTCAAGACCCCACTGCTGAAAAGGTCTAGAAACCATTACTAGCTTCAAAGGAAAATATTTGAGTTTCTTCTTTCTAGAAAAATTTTGACACACACAAGCTCTAACCTTTGTACAAACCTCAGAAAAAAGGGTGGGCCAGAAATACCCAGTTCTGAGGATCTTGTAAGTCGTGGTCCACCAAGAATGATGTCCCCCACATGAGCTTCCATGAAAGTCAGTCATAGTTCTTTGGGCTTCTTATGGGACTAAACATCTTAACAGAATTCCCAAAGGGTCTTTCCATACAAAAATTGATCGACGAGACAATATTTGACTGCTTTGAGTTTCAAAGATCTCACCTTGTTTTTGTCCAAACCATCAGGAGGCCTCAACTTTTGCAGGAAATATATGATTTCTGTATACCAGGCGCATTCTGCTAGGTTGAGGCTAACATGAGGGTCTTTATCAACAATCTCAGTTTGTTCGTTTTCTAAATTCATGTTCATGAAATTCACCCCTAAAGCCTTGCATTTTGATTCAACCAAAAACCTAGCTAAACCTTGACCTTTTACCAATTTAGTGGACCTTATTTCTAGGTCAAAATACAATATTTTGGCAATCCATTTGCTTCTCCTCCCATCTATATCAGGCTGGATCAAGATCTCCTTCATTGAAGTTGAGGGGACATATGTTATAATATTTGAATGGAGAACCTAGATCCTCGAAGACTTGAGGGATTTGACCAAAGAATATGCATGTTTATCCATGATATTGTATCTCATCTCGACATCCCTCAATTATTTGATGAAAAAGAAAATAGGTTGTTCAAATCCTTGTGTATTTTTCTGTAGCAAAACAACAACCAATGTATTATATGAGGCAAAAAAAAAAATCATAAATTGTTTAGAAAAGTCGGGGTTGATGAGCATGGGTGCTTCAATTAAATCCCTTTTGATTTGGTTGAAAGATTTTATTGACTCAACAGTCTATTTCACTTCATTCTCCTTTCTGAGCATGGTTGTAATATGTTTAACCAACTCGACAAAATTTGAAATGAACCTCCTCAGAAAGTTAATTTTTTCCAAGAAGGATTGAATCTCCTTCTTAGATATGGGAAGAGATAAGGCATGGATGGCCTCTACTCCATGGATGATTTTAGGGGCTAAATTTCTCTCATGGGCTAATTTTCCATGGTTTTTCCAAAAACGAGATTCGCTATTTTAAAATTGATTCGCCTAAATTCTATAGGATAAAATTATTTTACCTTAAAAATCGCCAAAATTTTATAAAAACTATATAAAATCCTTATAAATTTGAATATTTTTACAAAAATATTGCCAAACATTTATAATTGGGATATGAAGGATTAGTAATATTCGCCAAGTTTTCTACATTTTAAAATAAATTTCCATCCTTAAAATCATCCCTACTTTACTCTGCTTGGATAAATTCTCACCCATTTAGATGACACAATATGCCCTAAAAAAAATTCCTCTTTCATAGAAAATAAGAATTTGTTAGGATTGAGGGAGAGACCAAACCTCCTGCAGTTCAGGAAAACTTTCTTCAAATGATGATAGTGATCTTTATCAGAATTCTAGAATACTGTAATGTCATCCATATAGATGACTACAAACTTGTATTTTCCCCCAATGAAGGCAATTTCCATGGCTCGTTGGAAGGTTGCTCCTGCATTCATCAATCCAAAGGGCATTTTAGCATACATGAATGTGCCCCAAGGAGTAGTGAAAGTTGTTTTCACTCTATATTCAAGAAGGACAGAGATCTAATTGTATCCAGAGAAGCCATCAATCATGGAAATTTTGGATGAACCAGTCACTCTCTGCAAAATGTGTTGCATCTTCGACAAGGGGTAGTTATCCTTTTTGGATCTCCTGTTTAAATTTCTAAAATCAACACATAACATGATTTCTCCATTCTTCTTCCTCACATGCACCAAATTAGCCACCCATTCTTAAAATATCATGGGGATAATGATTTGGGCATCCAATAGCTTCTCCACTTCCCTTTCCATAATAGGAAGCATCATGGGGTTTATCTGCATGAGTTTCTGCCTAAAAGGTTTGACATGTTCTTTCAAAGGGATCTTATGCTCAATGATGTTGGTGTCATATGTCCTTAAATCTTCATATTTCCAAGAAAAAACATCAGCAAACTCCCTCAAAAGCTTGACATACTGGACTCTTTGCTCCTTTGATAGATTGTTAGACAACTTGACATACTTGGGGTCCTTCTTTGTTCCCAGATTGCATTCAGTTACATCAGCTTCTTTAGTTGAATATTTAACCTTCACAACATTATCGTTTATGTTAAACAATCTCTCCAAAGGGACAAGTCCCCTTGGAATATGGTTACTAGGAAACTGAACAATATGATGGTCTGCAATTTTATTCATGAAAGCATGAGAATGAGGGAATTCTTTAGTCTCTTGATCCTGGTCTATATGCAAATCAAAGAATCCATCTACAATCTCAAGAAACTTTTTAATCTCAAGATCATCCTCAAAGACCTTCCAATGCTTGACGTTGTCAATAATAAAGGGTCGGTACTTTATTTCAACCTCATAGTTGATCTTTGGGGGAAAAGGGACCTTGAAACTACTTTCTAAGACAACCAATGAATCTTCCATAGAGTTATCCTCCCTTGGAACAAACGAGATGTTAAAATTTGAGAAGAAATTGTCGACCAGATCCTAGACTTCATTTTTGTAGGCTCTTAACCTGGGGTGCTTAGCCTGATACCGATTTCTGACTTGATGAACAATCATCTCATCGTCTCCAAATAATGCTAGCTCTTTAATATCCATGTCCTTTTTAGCCCTCAAAACCAAAACAAGAGCTTCATATTCTACCACATTGTTTGTTGTTTCAAATTCAAGATTATAAGACAGAGATATGGTCTCTTAGGTAGGGGAAATGAAAACTACCCTAGCTCCAACACTTTCTCTGGAGGAGGCTCCATCAAAAAACATTTTCCAAATAGAGATGTTTGGAAGAGGCTCTTCATGAGCCGTAATGAGATGATTTCTGATTTCAATGGGTGCTTGAGGACCATCAGTGAGTTGCAGCATACTAGTTCCCAGATCAGTATCTACTGCAAAAATGGGGTGGGTGGTTGGATTTTCTTCATCACTGATGATGTAAGCAAGTTGTGATTCCCTATAAAGACTTATTTTCTCACCTCCAAACACAATAAGAATGGCGTATGAAAGATCCATCTGTAACGTTCCCCCTAGTATTTGTATTCAAGATCTAGAAAGAAGCACCGCAAACTTAAGGGGGGAAATCAACCACCATGATATCCATGACCATGCTCTCCATTGGACAAGGAAACAACCCAAGTCTTTAATAACTCTAAGGCACTTCACCTTCTTGGAATCAAATGAGTACAGGTCATGATAAGTCTTTGTGACCTCCAACTCGAGTTCCTCCATGAAAATCTTCGGCATAATATTGTGAGAGGACCCTGAATCCATCAAGAAGTTGTGCAACACCTTATCGTGGATGTTCAATGAAGTATAGAAATGAGGGGAGGAGTCATCTCTATCTTCCACCAAAGGTCCCAGTATGATAGTAGGATTTTCATCTTGGAGATTGATTGAATCCATGGGATAATATGAAGGCTCAGACTGTAGAATTTTGGAAAGGTACCTTTTGAAATCCTCATGCTTAACTATCTCCAAGAAAGGTACATGAATTTTAATCTTTTGAGTTTCATTCTTGAAGCTAAAAGAAGGGGGACGATTCAGAATCCCCTTTACTTCTGGGATAGGCTTATTGATTACTAGTTAGGGGTTTTGTGTCTTCCTTTATTTGATGCTAGCTACCACCTTCTTAACAAGATTCTTTTTTCTAGTCGGCTTCTTGGGATTGTCAGGTTTTCCCTCTTTCTTCTTGAACCTAAGGTTATATCTATTTGGGTTGTCACTGGTCTTTTCTCCTATGCTCATCTCATTTATTTGGATATCCATAAGGGACTCTTCATATGCAGACTAAGTTAAATGAGGGGATGAAGAGGTGTTTCCAATGCAATGGATTTTAGGATCAACTTCTTCTTCCTCTCCTTATGCATCAATAACCAAGTTGTTTTGGAGAGGGGCTTGGATTTTATGATCATATCTATCCCTATTTCTTTGATCTCTCTAGATGATCTGATGGGAATTATTTGGTCTTCTAAAATTTCCCCTGTTATCAGTACTTTGGGTGTTCTTATAGCCATGTTTCCCTTCAAATTTAAATCTCTCCATTTCTGTAGAAAGTGATTTTACCAGCTTTGTTAACTCATCCACTTGAGGCTAGGAATAAGAGGGACCAGAGGTTGAAGCTTTGGACCTGCCTTTTCTTCTATCTCTATCATCCTTACTCCTAAGTTTATCAATCACCAATATATTGTATTCTACTTCAAGGGTTGTGTCTTTCATATGAGCCAAGGAGGTAGCTCTTCTTTCTCTTCGCAGGAGGAACAAATCAAGTTCAAAGGAACTAGAATAAGTGATCTTGGCAGAGGTTTCAGTAGGCTTACTCTCAGTGGGGATCTTATTATACATCTTATTAAATCTCTTGGAGAAGTCTGAGACAGATTCCCCTTCTTCTATCTTATGAGATCTGAACTCTGTGATGTGGTAAAGAAAGTCTTTTTTATCCCCCCCAATGTCTTAAGAATGCATCATCTTGAGCTTCAATCCTGCCAATAGATCGAGGATTCGTACCCTTAAACCATTTTTTAGCCTCTCCATCTAGGCTCTCTACAAAAACCCTCAGCCAGACATCTTCCTTTTCAATATTTATATTATCTGCATAAATAATAAAGGATGAAAGGTGCTCTTCAGCAGTTATGTCTTCCTCTCCTGTAAACTTGGGCATGTACTTGAGGTAATCTCTAGCTGGGAGGGGATTCATCGGCTGAGGAAAAACAAGAGGGGAATACCTAGCAGCCATATGGAATCCATTCTGTTTCTGGGAGGATTAGCACCTGCCATTAGGATTTGGACTGTAGGAGAACCAGGGGGAGATGGAGTTCAGACAGGAGAGGTTGAAATTGTGTTTCTAGGGGAGAAGGGAAATAGTTGAGTATTGGAGGAGACAAATGTGGGGTTCAGGGGAAAATAAGTGTCCCCCTCTTTAGATGTAGCAACTATGACTGGAGGAGGAGTAGGAAAACCCAAAGTGGGACAACCTTTAGAGCTTCTGGGTTTGAACCACTTTACAATCTCAGGAGAGACAGGGGTGTCAAAAATTTCTTCTAAATGAGGTTTAGAAGGAGAGAATTCAACATCGAAACTTTCAAAATTTAAACTTTTGGAAACTCCAATAGATGGTATAATAGGAGAACTAGATGAAACTACTCGAGTTTTTAAATAAGAATGATGTAAATTACCAGAATCCCCTCATACAACAATTGAAATATATTTTCGAGGGGTCTTTCCTTTTCTGATAATATTTTATGGGTCCACTTCATGTGTACCCAGAGGCAGTTGTGGAGTAGACCTTGTGTGTCTTCTTTTGGGGGCTATAACTAAAACAATCGAGTCGCCAGGTCCAAGCTGCAATCTTCAATTTATTGATTTCTGATGCACCTTTAGAATATGAATTTCTCTGTCGTTCTATATTAGGTAAATGTCTTCAATTCATTCCCTGGAAACAACGCCATGAATGTTATCACTGAGAGTCACCCTCATATTGCGAGATGATAAGACCAGTACCCATCAGAATGTTTGGTGGATTTTGGTTTTATGAGTGGACGTCAAATGTACAAAACTCAATACAAGAATGATTCTAACATAGAAATTGGGCAAGAAATGCACAGGGAAGTGACGACCTCATTAAATTTAGTCACTGAATTGAGTTTAAGGGAAAGAAGAAGGAATAATTAGTGAGAAAGTGGAAAAGTATTCGATGGGCATCAGGATTTCAAGCAACTTGGTGAAGAAAAACTTAGGCTCAAGAGAACTCTTGAAATCAAGCGTCAAACACTAAAATATGTCACAAGAATAGAGTCACAGATAGTAGGATAATGATCAAACCTACATCACAATACAACTATGACAACTTGATTGGATCCTCCATGCCTGATATTTTCAACGTAAGAGGGAATAAGACAACAAAGAAGATGACTAAACTGGTCACAACAATAATGTAATCAAACCTACATTACAATAAAACTATGACCCTCGACTGGATATTCCATGTCCGAGTGTTTTAGCACAATTTTTATAGAGAAATGAAAGAAGTTGACTTCAATTAATGCGAAAGTCTCAAATTTGATACATAACCAGAGAACAACTCTAGCATCAAAACATGACAAAATAGGGAGCTATGCTCAACCAGTTGACAACCTTAAGAAATTCTCACATTGATCTATTTGTACTCAGACCCATTTACAATTGTTGTAAGTGTGAGTTAATCCAATAGTCTTGTCTAAATATTTCCACATGTGTACATCCTCTATTGGACTGTGCGTGAATCTTCCTTAGGTTGACAATTTTGATCTTTCCGTTGAGGCTTCCATGCCTTCTATTTATGGAGTGATCTGATGTTTCAACTACCGACCTATGTCCATTAATTGACATCTCCTCAGGATCAAGAAAATGCCAGATACCTAAAGGGTCGTCGCCTGCTATGATTAAATACGATGTTGAATGATCATATGAATCCAGGTCCATTGATCTGATCAAGATCTATGAATGGTACAATCCTTCTATTTTAGTGCTACCATTGAAGTTTTATCCGTCCACCAACTCTAGGATGCATTAGACCTTGTGTGGAAACGACGTCAAATTTGGTGTTTAAGACCCTTGGTCGCGGAGCAGCGGATAAGTGCCTTATGTCTTTGGCCTTACTTCAATGCGACCTCAGGCTGTGACCCAACGCTTCATGTCAAATGGTGTTTTTTGAATTCATGCTTCAGAGGTATTCACTACACCTGTCTCCAAATCTCCTGATACCCGAATCGTTGAAACCACCCTACCGAGATCGACGATCGGACCTGCTTTGCGGTCGATGACTGTGATTGCTTCTTAGGAACCTTGAGTCGGCCAACTCTATGCAACTGGTGTTGACTTATGTTCCTAGGTTCACCTCCCACATGATCTGGGGCTATGACTCGGGGCCCAACTCCTGAGTGATTTGCAACTTCACACTTCACAAATTTGGCGCTCTGCCTATTACAAATTATCTGAATCGTGAATTTGTGAATTCGTTTATATGCTACCATGTGGCCTTTAGATCGATGATCCACAATGGCTCCTACTTTTGAGACTTTGGAAGCCTATTGATGTGGCTTCAAAGGTCAATGGCTCTCACTAAATGGGATCGACGACCTTAATGGCTCCGGCTTTCATAACTTCAAACTTCAGAGAAAATAGAGAGGAGAAGTCTTGAAGATCTCGAAATCCAAAATCTGAAATAAATCATGACAGTCTATTGGGAAAGGACACGTGGCACTTGTTTTTCGATTCTGGAGTTCTCCTGGTGCTAAGCCTCGTGCAACTTCATAATTTTGAATGCCTGAGGGCCGCTAATCTGAACTTTAGAAGGAATATTCATCGTTTAAGATTGAACGTTCCTGATCACTTGATTCGAGTCCACAATGGACCACTTTGAGCATTGCACTTTGTACCCATGGCTGTTGCCTGTGTAAAACAAAGACTTGGATGACTTGGAGTGGACTCGGGAAAACATAATGACTAGTAGTTGAAATGAAAGGGGTGACGAGTGTTCATTCTTAGAGAAAAACAGAGAGCTTCGGGTTGAGACTTATCCGGATGAGACACCAAAGGGAAATGGGTCGTTAAACAAAGAGGGAAAAATGACTTTACCATTCGAAGGGAAAAAATTAGGACCTGGCTTGCGACAGAGAGAAAGAGAGATGGGAAAGGACATAGACTGAGGTATTATCAGCACACACTCAAGACCCTTGAAAACTTTATGTGATAACATAATTGATGTATGTACTATTTGTACCCAAAAGATGCCTTTCAACTTGGAGTCTTTCAAAATGGTTATGTCCATTTCCTACACTATTTTGTTCTTCCTTTCGACAACTCCA
>ML809566.1:46378-56499 GCA_009831015.1 Picea engelmannii | reverse complement strand
GCGCCTCCCCCTCATAGCAACCGCGACTTCTCTGTTCTCAGGCTTGCCACTGAGACTAAAAATCCAACCTGCACTTCTCTTGCACGGCTCGAATAACCCAACACAATTCTGGTTGACGAGAATAAGAGCTTCACTATTGAACCCCCTCAACGCACTCTATGCGGAGGAATTCGACTGCACTCTATGCAGGAACTTCCTGGTTCAAATAGTGAAACAATCTGAGCTTATTTTCTCATTCCCTCAGGTTACGAACCTGATATGCAATCACATACGCAGCATATAGAAGATAAGCATAAAAAGATGCAAACATGCATAAGCATAATATCAACAACACACAGAGATCAAACACATCCATGGATTTGAATCGAAGCTTTTCCTATTAATTCAATATCTATACATGGAATTTCTTCACAAGCTCTCTGCTCTGTTCCTCCTTGCTTCTTTTCTAATGCTGAATAATAATACAATGTACAAAGGAGGGTGCCTATATTCCGTTTTCCCTCTCGAAAGTAAACTGTCTAATCTACAATTAATTATTCTATCTACTTGCATTTAAATCTGATAAATGCCTCAGCTACCTAAGGACGAGAGCTTATCTGCTCAAGGTCCGTTACAATGAACAAGTGCGCTTCATCACATCAACGTATTAATGTTTGGTGCAGCCATATTACAATGTTTCAAAATTTGAATGCTGGCGCTGTCCAGCTGTTCCTTTGCCTCCATGCGCTGGCTTGCTTGATCAAGATGTGGATGCTCCTGCATCATGGAGACACTTCGGGGATAAGTGTCGAAATTGCAAGAGTTGTTGGATCCAGAAAAGGTGTGTGAGGTTTAAACCTCGTAACAACAGAAGGAAGAGGACTCGTCACGTCCCGAAAGCATCAGGACCATCCAATTTGGAGGACAGATGTCAAAGATCCAAGCCCATCAGGAATTTGGACACCAGGGAAATAGGAGTGAATACTCTCCCAAATTCTCTAAAGGAGAAATCTAGGATTGATCACGACCATTGATCATCCCGAAAAGATCACAACTATTGATCGTGGCTAAAAGATCGTAGTCTTCCATCAGAGGGACACATGGTTGTCGGTTGGCGTTTCAGCACCCAGGAAACCAAAGGGTGAGACCCCTCCTTTTCGTAAGTCACGAAATCTCGGTATACAAAAACCCCGAATTGGTTTAGCGTGAAAAAGGTTTTCGGTGTTTCGGCACCCGGGAAACCAAAGGGAAAGATCCCTTGTCTCCAAAAGTCGTGAAATTTCGGTACACAAAACCTCGAATCGGTTTAGCGTGGAAAAGTTTTTCACCGTTTCAGCACCCAGGAAACCAAAGGGAAAGATCCCTTGTCTCCGCAACTCGCAAAATTTTGGTACATGAAACCCCGAATTTTTTTAGCGTGGAAAAGGTTTTCGGAATTTCGACACCCGGGAAACCAAAGGGAAAGATCCCTTGTCTCCGCAAATCGCGAAATCGTGGTATACGAAACCTTTAATCGGTTTAGTGTGAAAAAGGTTTTCGGCATTTCAGCACCCCGGAAACCAAAGGGAAAGATCCCTTATCCCCACAAGTCGCGAAATCCCGGTATATGAAACCCCAAATCGGTTTAGCGTGAATAGGTTTCGACGTTTCGAAACCCGAAATTCCAAAGGGAAAGAAGATGCAGGAGTCCCGAAACCTCGAAACACGAAAGGTGTAAGTGTTGGTTCAGGACAGAGGAGAGCAAGGTTATAGTTTAAGAGCTATAAAATCTTTTGGGGTGGAAAAAAAAAAAACGAACCATCATTCTTGTCGAGTAAGGGTTTGTTATTGAATGACTCCTCAAAAAGGAATTCAACCATCATATCTTTTGTCGTTACGAATTCCGGAAATTTTAGTAAGGTTTAGTTAGAATGTTGTTCTCTATTGTTTTTTCGTAGTTGTTGTTTGTACAATCTGAGTTCTTATGCATTGTATGAAATCTATGCATTTCCAAAGGCCCATATCTTTTGAATCACATCTCAACAAAAGAAAAGGGGCTCTAGAATATTAATCTATTGTACAGATATCAAGAAAGATGCAAATATATGCAAATAATCCTATTAAATGTGTATCCTAGTCATGCATCGATACTTAAGTGATGTAATTTCTTTGCATAGCTTATTACTCAAATATACGAGTACTCGGTCATTGTCGTTCCTATTTATACATCGACATTTCTTAGATCATTATCATCATCTAAGGGAATCTATACAGAGAAATGAAAAGGATGAATGGAGTCTGAGTTTGTCAAAGTAATCAGTTATGCACATTTAATTGTGCTTTTAAATGCAAGGTTGATATTTCAACATTTGGGACCTTCTTGTTCCATATACGCGGAGTTCCTTTTCTCTATTAAACTCTGAAATCCCGAACCCCAAAACCCCAAAAATGTTGGGCCACAGTCTTTTCACATTTCGTGATTCGGCATTCCTTATTTCATTTTGTTTGCGTGTCAGGTGTTCGTAAACCCCGAAACCCCGAAATGTTGGGCTACAGTCTTTTCACATTTTGCGATTCGGCATACAGTGTGGTCTTTTTATTTTGTGTTCGGCGTGTGTAATAGATGAAACCCAATTGACCTCTGTTTTTTGCACCATTTTGTTCTCTACAGTTTATGCCATTAAAGAAAAGTCTAAGTTATTTTATCGGTAAAGGTCCTAAATAAACGTCTCTGAACCCTTATGCTTACGGAGCATTATACTTCTGTAAACTCCTACTTATATAAACCCTTATGTCACATCCTTTCCTCCTTCATTAAAACACTGTCCTCAGTGTTCGTTCCTTTCCTGGAACAGGATTGGATGAGATTTCTGCAAATCTCCCTCCAACTCCCAAGTGGCCTCCTCAGGACTAAAGTGCTTCCATTGCACCTTTACCTGAGAGATGGATCTGTTCCGAAGTGTTGTTTCTCTCTGGTCCAGAATGCGTAGGGGTTCCACCTGGAACTCGCCTTCGGGTTCCACCTGCACCAAGTTCCAATCAATCTTATGAGTAGGGTCATGAATATACTTTTCCAGCAACGAAACATGAAATACATTATGAATTCTTAGATTAGTTGGAAGTGCAAGTTGGTATGCTACGGGTCTGATTTGAGCTAGTATCTCGAAGGGCCCACAAAACCTGGGTGCCAACGTGGCACAGTTCCCTAGATTCAACAAGCTTTTTCAGGCTTTGAATTTCAAATAAACATGGTCTCCTGCTTGAAATTCCAAGTGCCTTCTTTTCTGATCTGCATAACTCTTCTGTCTATGTTGTGCTTCTTTCAAGTTTTGTTGTACCTTTCTTACCATGTTCTCCATTTCTTGGAGCATTTCTGGTCCGACCATGAGTCTGTCAGCCGGGTTATCCCAGCTAATTGGAGTCGTACACTTTCTGCCATACAGTATTTCGAAAGGGCTCAACTTAGCCAAAGTTTGGTACCCATTGTTATATGCAAATTCTACCAAGTGTAGGTAGTCTTCCCACTTGTTCTGTTTTGTTCTTACATACATGAGGAGCATATCCTCTATGATTTGGTTTGTCCTTTCGGTCCGTCCATCCATTTGTGGATGATAACTCGTACTAAAATTCAAATTAGTATTTAGCCCTACAAACAATTCCTTCCAAAAAGCGAATGTGAATTTTACGTCTCTATCTGAAATCACCATTTTAGGAATACCATGCAGTCTAAAAATTTCTTTCATGAATATTTCAGCAATGTTTATAGCTTTAAAAGTAGACTTTACAGGAATAAAGTGTGCAGACTTACTGAGTTTATCGATTAAAACCATGATAGAATCATTATGTTTCTAAGTTTTAGGCAAACCTGTTATAAAGTCCAGTGATATGGTCTCCCATTTCCATTCTGGTACTAGTAATGGTTGTAATGGGCCAGTTGGATGCTTGTGTTCAGCCTTATCCTGGCACCTAGCCAAGTATTATGTTGTTTCGCCTTTCATATTAGGTCAGTAAAATAGTTTTTTAAGTTTTGTTATCATTTTTTGGTAACCTGGATGACCAGAATATGGTTTCTTATGAACTTCGTCCAAAACTGTTAATTTTAACTCTGTTGAATCTGGTATGTAAACTATGTTTTTAAATCGTAATAATCCCTTCTTGTCGATACTTAGATCTAGTTTATCTGATTCTGCAGTAGTGTTTTGTAATTCTGTCATTATCTTAGTGTAATTTCCGTCGCTAATACCGGTCGTCCTTACCTTTTGTTCCAGATCACTTTCTTCCCTGCTGATATTTACCTCAAATAACCCATGGACTCTTCTTCTTAAAGCGTTTGCTACTTTATTTTCTTATCTCTTGATATGTCTAAATTCGAAGTCGAATTTCCTCAAGAAGGCTAACCATATGGCTTGTCGTGCATTGAGCTCTAGTTGACTAAACAACTATTTCACACTGTTATTATCTGTCAATAGTAGAAATTTCCTTCCCATTATGTTGTGTCGCCACATTTTTAATGCATTTATTACCGCTACCAATTCTAAGTCGTGAGTGACATAATTTCATTCATGTTCCTTTAGTTTCCGAGACTCATAACAAATAACGTGTCCTTCTTGAGTTAGGACACCACCTAGTCCCTATTTACTTGCATCAACACATATTGTGAAGTCTTTATCTGGGTCTGCTACCTTCAAAATGGGCACCGATGTCAATAATTATTTTAGCTTGTTAAAACTGTCTTGACAATTTTGCGACCAGTTAAACTTGGTCCCTTTCTTTTGTAATGATGTGATAGGGTAGGCTATCTTGGAAAATCCTTCTATAAACCTACGGTAATATCCGGTGATTCCCATGAATGACCGGATATCTGCTACATCCTTAGGTACTGGCCATTCCATAATGGTTTTTGTCTTCTCTGGGTCTACAGTAATGCCTTCTACTGAAATTACATGTCCTAGATATTGTATTTCTTTTTTATAAAAGTCACACTTATCAAATTTGGTGTACAATTTGTGTTTTCTCAACGTTTGCAGCACTATCCTTAAGTGTTCATCATGTTCTTCCTCCATTTTTTAATAGACCAGAATATCATCGATAAATACTACCATGAACTTGTCTAAGTATTGACAGAAAATACTGTTCATCAAGCACATAAACGTGGTTGGTGCATTAGTGAGTCCAAAAGGTATGACTACCAATTCGTAGTGTCCATATCTTGTCCGAAAAGTTGTTTTGTTTATGTCCTAGTCTTTTATCCTAATTTGATGATAACCGGATCGTAAATCCAACTTTGAAAAGATCTTGGCCCCACCCACTTGATCGAATAGATCATTTATCCTTGGTAAGGGGTATTTGTTCTTAATAGTCATTTTGTTCAGTTATCTATAATCGACACATAGTCTTAGAGTACCGTCTTTCTTTTTCACAAAGAGGACTGGTGCTCCCCATGGAGAGACACTCGGTCTGATGTACTCTTTGTCCAACAATTCTTGTAATTGTATTTTTAATTCTGTCAGTTCTGGTAGACTCATTCGGTAGGGTGTTTTTAAGATAGGGGTTGATCTGGGTAGTAAGTCTATGGAGAAATCTATTTCCCTTCTAGGAGATAATTCGGGCATCTCATCCACAAACATGTCTCTGAATTCACGTAGGACAACAAAGTATTCTAACTTGGGCTTATCTTATTTTTCTAATAGATTTTTCACTTGGATGGCGTAAACTTGATATCCCTTTCTAATACATTTATTGAGTTGCATCGCTGAAACTTGTCTGACTGATACAGGTTTTGGTATGCCTTGGGCTGTTCTAAAAGTGCAAAATTTATCTTTATAGCTAAGTATCTTTGTATAACAATCTAGTACTGCTTTGTGTTGTTCCAACCAATCCATCCCAATAATCATATCATAAGATCCTAGTGGTAGGATGTTCATATTGGTCCTTATCTTTTGACCATCTATGTTGAACTCAAGATCGGAAATAAAGTCAACTACTTTCCTTTTAGTGCATGTTGCTAGTTGTACAAGCCATGGTTTTGCGTGCTTCAGTTTCTTAAGTTTATTCGACTCTACTACATCGGGAGTAATATAACTTAACGTATCTCCAGGTTCAATTAAAAAAGAAATTCGAGTGTCATTGATTTTACCTTCGATTTCTACCACCGAGGACTGGTGGTCAGCTTGTCGACCATCTATGGCTGCATTTATCTGATGCAGACTTCTACCCACGTCTCCCACTATCGAGGCTTCCTGCAAATTGTGAACAATAATTTTCTTTGCTGCAATTAAACCTGGACATTTCCTCCTTAGATGAGGCTCTCCACACTCCCAACATTTTAATGGCTCGTGGGAGTTGTCCCCAAACTTCTTCGTTCCCAGGTTTACCGGTTTACCACTACCTTGCGTATTCGGATGATTGGAGTGAAAATCCTTCCTTGGGAAACTTTTTGTTGCATTCCGATAAGGAGTTGGTTGGTATCCCTTCTTTCGCTGGTTCATTCGATCTTGCTTCTTATCCTTCCAAGTCTTAGGAAACTCTACCCACTGTTTATACTGGTCATAGCACATTCATGCTTTCCTGAATACCTCACTCAAGGATTTGGGGTTGTCAAATTCAATTCTGTCCCAGTAGACCTATGGTAAATAGATTAAGAATCACTGGATTTTTACCTTATCCTCCCGAATGTACGGTACGAACCTTAGTAGTTCCAGAAATTTATTTATAAGGTCCTCCATCGTCATTTGTCCGAGTCGTAACTCATATAATTCTTCCGTCTTCCTTTCATAATAGCTTTCAGAAAGGTATTGTTTCTTGAAATACTTCTTAAAGTTGGACCATTCCAACTGTTTATCCTTTAGGCCCTTGGCCAATTTCAGGTCCTACCACCAAATGTTGGCCTTCCCCTTCAGATTGTAGATGGCCATTTTGACCTTCATGTTGCTAGAATAGTTGTAGATATGGAAGTATTTTTTGATGTCCAACAACCATGCCTCAGCTTCTTCTCCTGTCCTGGACTCTCCATCAAAGGTAGATGGTTTAATCTTTTTAAATTCTCCTTCAAGGTGGTCTACTTTTTTTTTTTGTCTGTCTGGTATAGTTTTGTCCTCAGATAAAGGTGTCCCTTCAGACAAACTATCTCATTTTTCTGTTTCTGGTCCAGAATTCTTGGAGGCCCTTTTGTTGACCTCTTCATCATGGTTATCGTCTTTTGGGATTTTCTTGGTTACTATACTACGCAGCAGGACTTTATTTATCTCTTGTTGTTCCTGCTATGCTTTCTTAAATTTTTCATTGTCGGCCTTGAAAACCTGTAGTTCAACATTAAGATTCCTCATTGTTTCCAACACCTCCGTGGGTGAGCTTCCATCACTATTCTGTCTTGGATCTCATGGAGGTCCTTGCTACAGATTTCCTACCATCCTGATTTCTGCACCTTCTTGAGCTGCCATAATCAACACAAAACAGAAAGGCTTTCTGTTTGTAACCACAAGATTTATTAGTTTTTTCATAAATCGTAATATATACTAAGAAATTAATGTGGCCCTGTTCAGGCCCAGTGTTGTAGCTTTTTCTCTGATACCATATGTAATGAACCTCAAATTCACCATAAAAAAAAATTATGACATAATTCTATTTCGTTTAAGCTTAGAATTTAAGAGAAGGTAAGACTCATTTCTGTCCATAATGACATTATTACACTAGTATAGTTTTACTTCGAACCGAAAAGCTTATGTGGATAAATTTTGTCCATAGTTCTATCACTTCCCTTAACTATCAAACTACTCCAACATACTCATATGTATATAGGAAACATCTAAACTTAGGTCGAAGGAACCTTTGAGGTTCAGAGAAATAAAGCTCAGGGGGAAGCACAACTGTCGTTAGATCAAAAGGATCTGGACGCACAGAGTTTAACCTCTGATAGGTCGCACAGGGGAGCAGTTGAATAAACGGTGGAGACACTTCGGGGAGAAGTGCCGAAATTGCGAGAGTCGTCGAATCCAGAAAAGGTGTGCAAGGTTTAAACCTCAAAACAGCAGAAGGAAGAGGACTCGTCAAGTCCCGAAAGCATCGGGACCATCTAATTTGGAGGACAGATGTCAAATATCCAAGCCCATCAGGGATTTGGACATTAGGGAAATGGGAGTGAAGACTTTGCCAAATTCTCGAAAGGAGAAAGCCAAGATTTATCACGACAATTGATCATCCCGAAAAGATCACAACTGTTGATTGTGGCTAAAATATCGCAGTCGTCCATAGGAGGGACATGTGGCTGTCGGTTGGCGTTTTGGAACCTAGGAAACCAAAGGGAAAGACCCCTCGTTTTCATAAGTCGTGAAATCCCGGTATACGAAAACCCCAAATTGGTTTAGCGTGAAAAAGGTTTTCGACGTTTCGGCACCCAGGAAACCAAAGGGAAAGATCCCTTGTCTCCGCAAGTCGCTAAATTCCTGTATACGAAACCCCGAATCAGTTTAGCATGGAAAAGGTTTTCGGTGTTTCAGCATCCGGGAAACCAAAGGGCAAGATCCCTTGTCTCTGCAAGTCGCGAAATTCCGGTACATGAAGCCCCGAATCGGTTTAGCGTGGAAAAAATTTTCAATGTTTCGGCACCCGGGAAACCAAAGGGAAAGATCCCTTGTCTCCGCAAGTCACGAAATATCGGTATACGAAACCCCGAATTGGTTTAGCGTGAAAAAGGTTTTCGGTGTTTCGTCACCCGAGAAAACAAAGGGCAAGATCCCTTATCCCCGCAAGTCGTGAAATCCCATTATACGAAACCCCGAATCGGTTTAGCGTGAATAGGTTTCGGCATTTCGGCACCTAGAATTCCAAAGGGAAAGAAGATACAGGAGTCCCGAAACCCCGAAACGCGAAAGGTGTAAGTGTTGGTTCAGGACAAAGGAGAGAAAGGTTATAGTTTAAGAGCTGTAAAATATTTTGTGGTGGAAAAAAAAAACGAATCGTCATTCTTGCTAAGTAAGGGTCTGTTATTGAATGACTCCTAAAAAAGGAATTCAACCATCATATCTTTTGTCGTTACAAATTCTAGAAAGTTTACTAAGGTTTAGTTAGAATGTTGTTCTCTACTTTTTTTCTGTAGTTGTTGTTTGTACAGTCTGAGTTCTTATGCATTGTATGGAATCTATGCATTTCCAAAGGCCCACATCTTTTGAATCACATCTCAACAAAATAAAAGGGGCTATAGAATATTAATCTGTTGTACAGATATCAAGCAAGATACAAATATATGCATATAATCCTATTAAATGCAAATCCTGGTCATGCATCGATACTTTAGTGATGTAATTGCTTTGCATAGCTTATTATCGAAATATACGAGTATTCATTCATTGTCGTTCCTATTTATACATCGACATTTTTTAGATCATTATCATCATCTAAGGGAATCTATACAGAGAAATGAAAAGGAAGAATGGAGTCTGAGTTTGTCAAAGTAATTAGTTCTACACATTTAATTGTGCTTTTAAATGCAAGGTTGATATTTCAGCATTCGGGACTTGCTTGTTACATATACGCAGAGTTCCTTTGCTCTATTAAACTCCGAAATCCCGAACCCTGAAACCGCAAAAACGCTGGGCCACAGTCTTTTCACATTTCGCGATTCAACATTCCTTATTTCATTTTGTTTGCACGTCAGGTGTTTGTAAACCCCGAAACCCTGAAACGTTGGGCCACCGTCTTTTCACATTTCGTGATTCGGCATACAGTGTGGTCTTTTTCTTTTTTGTTCGACGTGTGTAATCGCCGAAACCCGATTGACCTCTGTTTTTCACACCATTTTTTTCTCTACGGTTTATGCCATTAAACAAAAGTCTAAGTTATTTTATCGGTAAAGGTCCTGAATAAACGTCTCTGAACCCTTATTCTTACAGAGCATTATAATTTTGTAAACTCCTACTTATTATCGGAATATATATATGTGTGTGTGTATGTGTGTGTGTAGATTGAGTATTTATCTATCTTCCAGTGGTATGTGAACCCTGTTGGGATTAAGATCTAAAAGGAAAAATTTGTAGACATATCGGCGGAAATCACTTACAACTTATGTACTCGTAATTCTGTTCATTTCCACTGTAATACTTAGGCATATATATATATATATATATATATATATATATATATATATATATATATATATATATATATAT
>ML809565.1:91243-110936 GCA_009831015.1 Picea engelmannii | reverse complement strand
GATGAAGAACCATTACCCTCTTCCTTGTACTGATGATTTGTTGGATCAATTAAAAAATGTAAATTATTTCACTAAGTTAGACTTAAGTAGAGGTTATCATCAAATAAGGATTTTTGAAGATGATATTTGGAAAACTACTTTTAAAATAAAACAAGGTTTATTTGAATGGTTGGTTATGCCCTTTGGGATTTGTAATTCTCCCACCACTTATATGCGTGTTATGAATGATTTATTTAGGCCATTCATAGATGATTTTGTGATAGTCTACTTAGATGATTGTTGGCACCCAAAGTTTTGGGTTTAGTTTTGCATGTGTGCACAAACGAAGTTTTATGTGCTCATTCCATAGTTTTGTGTGCACCTAAGGAAATGCACGAGAAATGCCATAGAGTGCATATCGGACCGGGTTTTGTCAATAGCATGCCAAGTGTAAATACTAACAAGTGTGCATCAGTCCGAATTTTGTTAGTTACACCGGAAACCAAGAAGATGCACGCCATAATCAAGAAAGGAATCATTGGGAAATCTCCTCTGAATAGTTATTGACAACAACAAACGAAGATGTGGGGTGATCAGGAGATTATTTGGCTAGAAAGTTAAGATTTCCTTTGATACAAAGAGTCTACATGGAGTGTTGGTAGGTACCAGAAGCGTGTGAGGTAGTTGGATCATAAAAGTGAGTGGAGCAGAGCAGAAAGATACAATTATCCTCAACAATATAAGATATAAAAGAGAGATCTAAGTTCAGACTGACAATTAGTTCGTTGGTTGCCTATATAGCTAGTTAGAGGGTTTTGAGTTAGCTTAGCTACTAGTATCAAGCTCACTCTGAGCCTGTTGTAATCTTGTGATGATCCAAATCAATTTTTCTTGAAGGCACAACTCTCATCTGGTGGAAAAGTAAGATGCAACATGGAACTGAACAAGTTGGTAATATTTTTCAATCATGGCATGATTTTATTTCCGCACTTAGAAAACAATTCTACCCATTGGGATATAAGGAAAATGATTTAATTGAATGGAAATTTCTTAAGTTAAGTAAAGGACAGTCAGTGCAGGAATATACATATGAATTTTGAAAGATGGCTTTGATGTTAGATGTTCCATTGACTACACAAGAAACTCTTATGAAGTATATAAGAGGTTTTCCTGCTTATATTCATAATATTGTATTTATGTTTGGACCTAATAATATTGATGAATTTTTTGTCCAAGAAAAATATATTGAAACATGAAAAACTGGAGTTATTTTATCAAGGGAATCATCTTCAAAGAAAGATGGAAAACGCAAAGGGAATGGGAAGAAAGAAAATTTAGCGACAGTAAAGGAAGAGAAGCTCTCTTTCAAGCATTGCAATAAATAAGGGCACGATGATGAGCATTGTTGGCAATTGCACCTAGAGAAGAAACCAGAGTGGTTAAAAGAGAGGAAAGGGAGGCAAAAAGTTGCAACAATAACATGACCAACAGACTTAGGATCAGATTCCGTTGATGAGTCTAAAATCACAGTAGTTGGTTTGTCAGGTAAAATTGGTTATGGTTTTGATTCAAGAAGTAAATTTTTTCATATAAGGGTCATAACAAAACATACTAAGATCGATATATTAATAGATAGTGGATCTCAATCTAAATTAATTTCATAAGAAGTGGTTAATAAATTGGGAGCAAACACTAAGATGCATCACAAACCCTATTCACTAAATTGGATAAGCAAAGATCACAAATTTCCCATAACAAAGTAATGTATCATAAAATTTGAAATTACATCTAAGTATGTGGATGAAGTAATGTGTGATGTGGTCCCACTAGAAACATGTGGAATGGTCTTAGGTATCCCTTATTTATATGATTGCAAAGCAATATTCTACAAGGAATAGAATCTATATCACTTAACTAAAGAAGGGACAAAATATGTTGTACATGCTCATCATATAAAAGAAAATCAATCTCTTCTAACAATGGAACAATTAAAGAAGACAACTTATGAAAGAAATATACCTACAACTGTGCTAAGTAAAGCAGTTGATCTTAAGCATGAACATGAGATGGTTGTAGAATGGAAGTCCAATCATACTTTGCTTCCAGATAAGTTAATGTCATGCAAGCCCGTCAAACATATTGGTTCATTTTCAGTCATATTTATGATGTTATCGCTGCTAATGTTTTCTACATGGATGGTAGTGGATTCAGTAAGATGTGAATGAGTTCAAATGGCTAACAATATGTTTTCAGTTGTCATGGTTATTATGCAATTGATTATGATGTGACAGGTGCACAGGACAAAGTTTAAAGACAAAGGACAAGTGGGGACGCCTATCCCACACTTGATGACTGGTTAATACCCTTTTGGAGGACCAAAAGGTCTTAGTGGGGAGAAATGATCCAAAATGGATCCAAGAAGGCCAAAATTTCAAAGTTCTCATAATCAGACGAAAATAGTGTCATTGTGTAAGGCTCGTTGTGCTGATTCCGACAATATATTTGTTTTTCGACAATGAACACTGTATGTGAAATTTATCGCGTTCTGAACTTGTTCCCAAACAAGAAAAAAATCAAAGGTCGAAGTCAATTGGTCAAAGGTCATAAAAATGATGTGGCATATGACATCAACAATACGTCATGTTGACATCATCATGACACATGGAAACACCAGGATGTGCCATGTGTCAGTCATTTTTGGCATTTTCAGGGGTGATTTGAACCACAAAAAATTGACACGTGGCACTATACGGAGGTGACACTTGGCACTGTGCGGAGGTGACACATAGTAGTATGAATGTGACGTAGGCTAGTGATAGTAAAACACGTGGCATAATGGAAGGCTGATGTGGTAGTACCAAAGGATGATGTGGCAGTATAGACGCTGACGTGGCAGCTGACTAGGCAAGTTGATGTGGCAGTTGACTGGGCAAGCTGACTTGGTAGTATGGATGATGATGTGGAAACTAAATGGGAAGGATTACGTGGCTCGAGGCAATCAGAGGGTGACATGTGGCCCAATCAGAGGGTGCCACGTGGTAGTGCAAATTTTCCCAATGTGGGCTAGGTCGAATTTTTAGGGCACTGGTCACATGGGGGTGCCACATGACCAAGAGCCCAAGATTTGGGGGTTGCGCCAATTGTGATAAATTTGGTGGATTTGGTCAAATTTGGAGGATTTTACCAAATCTAGACCTGATTTTAGTGGAGTTTTGCCTAGAAAATGGGATCTAAGCCCAAAAAGAGCCCAGAAAGAGGGGGGAAGTTGGGATGTCGACCCTCAACTCTAAATATACTTAACCATGTCTATTTTTCATGGAAAGGAGGTTCATATACATGAAAAGGATGAATTTTGTGGAATCTTAAGCCATTTCTTATGCAGGGAATCCATTGAGGAATCAAACTTTGGAGGCCATTTTTGGGAGCTACGCTCAACCTTTTTCATTGTAGTCGGTTGTGTTGGATTCTTGAGTTCGAGAAGAACACAAACATACCATTTTTTAATCTATTTGATGTACTTCTGATGTAATTTTGAAGTATTGAATATTAATAAGAAATCCTCCCCCACTGAGACAAAGGCCCGAAGATGTAGGCAACTCTTGCTAAACTCTGTTAACAATCTTGGTGTTATGGTTTGTTTTTATTAGTGCTTATTTTTTTCTCTGCATTATTTATGATGCATGCAACATTCTTTCATTAAAATATTCTTCTTCTCTTAATTCCTGAATGGTAAATCAACTCATGCATAAACTTAACCATAGTCTTTAAAATATCAATTTCGAATCATTAGCTCATGAAAGTTACATTGAACAATATTCTAGAGATTAAAGATTTTAAAGATGTATATGAAACACTAATCCATGGTACTAAAGTGGAATAATTAGATTATCATGTACATGACAAGTTTCTATATCATCTTTGTGAATTGCGTATTCCACAAGATGAAAGAGTGCATGCAATCAGAGAATCACATACTTCTCTCATTTCTGGTCATTTTGGTATAGAAAAAAAAATAGCTCGATTACAACATATTGTTATTGGCCTCAAATGTATGAAACTATGTCCAAATATGTAAAAGGAAGTGTGATGTGTGCCACTAGAAAACCAAGCAACAAAAAGTTGGGTTTGTATATGCCACATCGTATACCTTCTCATCCATGGGAAAGTGTGTATATGGATTTTGTAGGGGATTTTCATATGTCTAGGAAAGGTCATGATTATTTATATGTCGTTGTGGATAGATTTATAAAAATGTGTGTTTTAGTATCTTGTAAGAAACATGTGACATGAGAAGGGACTGCACATTTATCTTAGCATGTATAGGTTCATTTTGGTTTTCCCACATCCATTATATCTAATAAAGACTCCCACTTTCTTGGGAAATTTTGGTCAGATTTATGGGAGTTAATGGACACTAATCTTTAGAAGATAACTTATTTTCATCCACAAACCGATGGACAAGCGAAAGTGGTCAATATGATGGTGATACACTTACTCCAAGGATATTGTAACAAGTATCATAACCTTTGGGATGAATAATAGTATTATGTACAACATGCCTATAATCATGCCATACATTCTTCTACATAGAGGTCTCATTTTGACACATGTTTTGGTTATTTTCCTAAATCTCCTCTAGACTTCACTCTTGGGAAATATTAAGTGGTGGATGGGCATAGTGATGTATACAAAACAAATAAGTTCATCCAGAAGATCCAATTGGTTCATTAATCCATACATGAACAATTGGAAACGATCCAAGCCAAGTATAAGGTTCGGCATGACAAGCATCAGGTTGATCATCACTTCCAATTTGGTGATAAATTTTGGCTATACATTAGCAGAGAACACCTTAAAGGTGAAGGTAAAAATAGTAATCCAATAAGGTATGGTCCATTTAAAATTTTGGAAAATATTGGTAAGAATTCTTTCTGGTTGGAATTACCTCCATACATGCAGATGCATTATGTGGTTAATGTTGGAAACTCAAAACATATGATCCTCCTATGATCATGAATCAAGGCGAGAATGTTCAAGTTTCTTGTGTTGAATATTTTGCTCCTGAGTATCTTGATTAGTTGCAGGAAGATGTTATTCTTGACAGGAGGGTGAGGACTTTGTGAAGAGATGATGTGGAGTATATTTGTTTGGGTCTAAAAGGAATGCGTCCAAGTAAAGCACGATGGATGGAAATTAGAATAATGAGAGAATTGTACCCTCACTTATTTTCTGAATGAAACCAAACCTAATGGTGGTACAAAATCTTTTTAGTGGGGAGGAGTGATCCAGGAGGATCCACAACCAATTTGATTTAAAGGGTAGGTGTATCCATGGCTAGAAAATCTACGTTGGTAATGGAATTTTAAATTACTTCCTAATTGAATTAGTAATCAACCTAAGAGTTGTGCATTTAATTATCAATCTGAGGTCGTATTGAACTTACGAACTGTCGTGCATTGTATATGCAAGTATAATGTTGTAATTTCCAATGAGTTGTAGTACTCTTAATTGAATGTAACAAGGCAATATATGAAGATGCCCTAGCAAGTCACCAAATTAAACTATATCAAATCCAAACTTGCAAGAATGAAAACACATGTTTGTAGGAAGGTAAATGAAACACTTGTGGAAAATTAAATCACTCTTGAAAAAAATTAAATCACTTTGCATGAAAGTAAATCACACTTACTGAAAAGTAAATCACTCTTGCAGGAAAGTAAATCACACTTATAGAAAAGTAAACCACTCTTGCAAGAAAGTAAATCACACTTGCAGAAAAGTAAACAACTCTTGTAGGAAAGTAAAGGTAACTTGTTCAAGTATTAAGATGATATTGGTTAATGTGACCGATATGTTATGGCTCATATACTCAAGCTTTAGGGATCAAACCACACTATGCTTGTAAAAAAATGAAACAAATTGTCTTGATTTGTGAACCACACAATTGCTAACTAGAATGATAAATGTTGTGATGTAGAGTTGCAACATTCAAAGTTGCAACAGTCAGAGTTGCAGCAACAACAGTTGCAACAACAGAAGTCGCAACAACACCATTTACAACAATCATGAATTGCAACAACCGGAATCACAACAAGGGAAATATACAACAAAGTTAAATAGAGAAATTTCTGGAAAAAAATGAAAATGAATAAGAGATGCTACAACTGCACATTAGCAAATAAAAATACAATTTTTGTAACGTCAACATGGGATGGAGGCAACAAAGTTTCAGCAACGAGAAAATTCTAAAGTTGCAAAACGATGTTAATAGAGTAATTGTTGGGAATAAATGAAAATAGGGAAGAGAGGCTACAACGACGCACTTATCAATCATAAAACTATCTACGCTACAATGTCAACATTAAGCTACAACAATCAACCAAATGTTTAATAGAGGAATTGTTGGAAATAAATGAAAATATAGAAAAGATGTTACAACTAGTCACTCATGAATCAAGAAACAATACTCTCCAATGTTAGCACTGAGTTACAACAATCCAAATCTACAATAATGGAGAACACTAGAGTTACATCAAAATGTTAATGAAGGAATTGTATGACTGTTAGCACTAATATTTTCATGATCAAATTTTGGTCTTAAAAATTCATATTTTTCTAATAAAGTCTTCTTAGCATATTTTTTTCCATTTTAAGGTCATATGAGGGGTTTTAAAGTCTAAAACTAAGATTTTGAAAAGGGCGCTATAGGAAGTTCCTGCAATTTTCCTATGCAGAAAAAGTGTGTTGGCACTATAGGAAGTTCTTGTAGTGCAACATGTTTTTAGGCAAATGACATGGTTTTGGAGGATGATTATGAGACCAGCCACCTATTCAAACTATTTACTTGCTGAGGTGAGTTGGATATAAATAATTTAATATCATAGGGAAGGTCAAATTCCCGATGGAGAATATTTTGGGAACACATCATCATGTTGACCTAATTTTTAGCAAGAAGTTATCAGAAATTCAGGAATTTTCCTGTTTTAGCCATTTTTTTTGGAATAGATCCTGGGCAGCGGGAAGGTTATTTTTTAAAATTGAAAGAGGTTTTTATCAATAACTGACTCATATAAAAAAAAATATTTCCATTATTACACAGGTGTTGTGGTTTGGGAAATTCGAATGAATCTTTACAACTCATTTTTCAGATTCAAAAATTTAGGAATTTGCATGTTTTAGTCATTATTTTTTGGAACAGATCTCAAGAAGATGGAAGGTTATTTTTGAAAATTGAAATAGGTTTTTTTCAATAACGGACTCATATACAAAAAATTCTCTTGAAATTTACACAAGTGTCATGGTTTGGGAGAAACAGGTGGATCTCTAAGCATCATTTTCCCATAATTTTGATAGTTTATTTATTACCTAGCCACCTCATCATTTCGAATTTGGGATGGAGGTTTTTGGATCCATTTTCTTGGATATTGAGAAGAATGTAAACTATTTATAAAAGAGAGGAATGAAAAGAGTGAGAGGGGGGTTGGATCCATGCTTTGGATTAAAGGTTCTTATTATAAGACTATTTTGATCCATCCTACCTATGTAAAGATTTCAGCTATTAATAAAGTCAAAGGTTGGTGTGTATATCTCATCTTTGTGTATCACTTATCCTTCCTCATATTGAACATATTATTATTGTTATATGCTCATATGATTGTATGTATGTGTTGAAAAGGTTCTCTATTTTTCATAGTGCAATCTTTGCCACATGTGTGTTTGAGTCTTTTAAATCTTGTTCAGAAAGGATTTATGAGTGTAGGTTTATTCTTCTACTGGTAAAGTATATTAAAGAATAGATGCTATTTGATGATTTTCATTTTTGTTCCATTCAATTCTCCCTAATCATATCAAATACTCTTTTTACTCCAAGTGAGGTTTTATTTACCTGATCTGTTGCACATAGGGAAGAGGTTTTAATAACTCATTCATCAAGTTACATTGAGATCAAGAGTGTGATCCTCCCTCTCTAAAACTATATTCTTTAAACATTTTGAAACAAGGTGTGTTAGGCTTAACTCAAATATCAGTCTTGAGTTGACTTCTAGTGCTAAAATATTTTGGTGTCGTTGTCAGGGACGTAAATGAAGTAATCTCCCCCGGGAAGAATGACAACGAAGAGATCTATTGTTTGATGGTGAACAAACAATAGACACATGGTTCTGATTGCATCTTTCACCTAGTGACTTCATGAAGGACGAGTCCACGGTTGATTCCAATGATCCAGAAATTCAAAATCCATGGAAGCTATACTAGTTGCAAGGTATGCTTTCTGTGATGTTTCTCATGTACCTGGATTTCCAAATCTTGTAGCTGATAGAGAAGCATGGGAACAATGCCTTCCGAGTTTTAAGGGAAATGTATATGACCATCCTGCCGAGAACCTATTTGATTTTCATGAGTACATGCATAAGTTGAGTATTTATCATGAAGATTTTCTTATCAAAATGTTCAGGAACTCCTTGGAAGGGAAAGAACGTGAGTGGTGTAAAGCCCTCCCTGTTGCTAGTATTGTTTCATTGAGTGATTTTCATGTTGCATTTTACTCTCATTACAAAGCAATGTATTCAAATGAGTTTTTATTTGAAAATTGTTGTGAAGTGTTTAAATCAAGTTTTCATCAGGAAGATCATGCTTGTAATACTGAACAGAAAATGGAAATTGATGGTCAGGTTACTAATTCTGATCAAATTCGGGAAGATACATTTTTCTCTTCCTTACCTCTCACTGAGGATGAATATTTTATTGAGCATACTAATGCCCTTGGCTATAATCAAGCTAATGATTTTCATGAAATATTTCAAGGAGTATATGAGGTGCATAATTTTAGTAATGAATCATCCTTTACGCAGGAGCAGAATTATCCTCTTAACCAGCTGAAATCATGTCATGTTATTTAGGATCCAATAACAACCTGGATGGATTTTTCATTTCCACAGATCCCAAATGCTACAAGTTTGTGCATCTCATTTATTTTCAGTTGTGAGTACATGTTTTTTGTGTAATTGTTGTTTTTCATGACATACTCTCTTCATGTCCTCTTACTTAGTTGCAAACAAGGATTACATTTCATTAGTCAGATGCTTTTACGGATTCATTGAAAATTTGATTACACTTGATCAAACACCAGTTCAATTGATTGGAGTAGGAGTGGAGTGTGCATAAATAAGGTTGCAATGCAAGTACTTGATTTTTAGTTTGAGTACAACATTCAGTTTATATTTGGTTTGCAGCAATATGTTTTGGTTTTAGAATAAGTTGTAGAAGTTTGGAATGAGATGAATGAATCCATAACCCAATGGATGATGAAATAAGTGTACTTCTTCTTGGCATCTTGGAGGGAGCATGCCATCCCCCGTGGAACCCATGTTAGCACTAATCATTTCATGATCAAAGTTTGGTCTTAAAAATTCATATTTTGCTAATAAGGTCTTCTTAGCATATTTTGGTCCATCTTAAGGTCATCTGAGGGGTTTTACAGTATAAAACTAAGATTTTGAAAAGGTCTCTACAGGAATTTCCTGCAATTTTCCTATGCAAAAAAAGTGCGCTGGCGCTACAAGAAGTTCCTGTAGCGCAACCTGTTTTTAGGCAAATGACATGGTTTTGGAGGATGATTATGAGACCAGAAACCTATTCAAACTATTTACTTGATGAGGTGATTTGGATATAGATCACTTAACATCATAGGTAAGGTCTAATTCTTGATGGAGAATATTTTGGGAACACATCATCACATTGACCTAATTTTTAGCAAGAAGTTACCATAAATTTAGGAATTTTCCTATTTTAGTCATTATTTTTGGGAATAGATCCCGGGAAGCTGGAAGATTATTTTTGAAAAGTGAAAGAGGTTTTTCTCAATAACAGACTCATATACAAAAACCTCTTTCCATTTTTACACAGGTGTTATTGTTTGGGAGATTCAAATGACTCTTTACAACTCATTTTCAGATTCAAAAATTTAGGAATGTTCTTGTTTTAGTCATTATTTTTGGGAACATATCCCGGGAATATGGAAGGTTATTTTTGAAAAGTGAAAGAGGTTTTTCTCGATAACGGAATAATATAAAAAAAATCTCTCGTAGTTTACACAAGTGTCATTTTTTGGGACAAACAGGTGGATATTTGAGCATCATTTTTCCATAATTTCAACAGTTTATTTATTGCCTAGCCACCTCATCATTTTGAATTTGGAATGGAGGTTTTCTGATACATTTTTCTTGGATATTGAGAAGAATGTAATATATTTATAAAAGAGAGGAATGAAAAGAGTGAGAGAGGGGTTGGATCCCTATTTTGTTTTAAAGGTTCTTATTTTAGACTATTTTGATCCATCCTACCTATGTAAAGATTTTAGTTGTTAATAAAGTCGAAGGTTGATGTCTATAAATCATCTTTGTTTATCACTTCTAATTCCTCATCTTGAACATATTATTATTGTTATATGCTCATATGACTGTATGTATGTGCTGAAAATGTTTCTCTATTTTTCATAGTGCAATCTTTGCCACATGTGTGTTTGAGTCTTTTAAATCCTGTTCATAAATGATTTTTGAGTGTAGGTTTATTCTTCTACTAGTCAAGTATATTAAATAACAAATTCTCTTTGATGATTGTCAGTTTTGTTCCATTCAATTCTCCCTAATCATATCAAATAATCTTTTTACTCCAACTGAGGTTTTATTTATCTGATTTGTTGCACATAGGGAAGAGGTTTTAATAGCTCATTCATCAAGTTACATTAAGATCAAGAGTGTGATCCTCCCTCCTCTCTAAAACTATTTTCTTTAAAAAATTTGAAACAAGGTGTGTTAGGCTTAACTCAAATAATAGTCTTGTGTTGACTTCTAGTGCTAACAATGAATACTTCTACAAAGTATAGAAAATACAAAAAGTAATGAACTAAGGAGGGGGCCCTACCTCCTTAGACTAGGTATCGGTCTATGAACGCAGTAGGTGCTTAAATTTTTAACACACCATCAATTGAACATGAATGAAATAGAACTTTTATTAAATGAAAATATGTAGATCAATACAACTTTGGTTTACAAACTTTCTACTACTTTTTCTTCATCCCCCGGCTCAGAGAGAGCAGGCATATTTACACAAAATGATTTATTACTAAATTAACTGACATAATCGATGGACAACCATGAGAATTAGATTGTCTAATCTCATTACATTGTATTTTCAAACATAGGGTAAAATTTGGGTGCCTGTTGACTAAATCGGCCATGAAAATTTGTGGTCGAGTTGTCTATTCCTTTCTGACACCTAATTTTTATTTTTCGTGTTCCTGAGTGGTTGTTCGGTGATTGGTCGATCCCTGATGACAGTTGCATGGTTGAGTGATGATTTTTTATGATAGAAATGAGGTTACAACACCTGAATTGAAGTTGCAACAATGGTCTTATAGTGAGATTTGTAGCACGACGAGAGTCGCATCACTGGGCTTTGTAGCAATGACCAGGGTCGTAGCATTAGGAGTTGAAACAATGACGAGATTTATATAAGATGTGCTTGAACATGGATTAAATATCTTGTGTTGGGAAGGTACATGTGCAACTTTGTTCCTGTAAAGCATTGTTAGCACAAAATGTGATAATCTCCTGAAAAATGCATACAAGGTGTATTGAAATGGCATGTTGAGTGAGTGATTATACCTTGACCAAAAAAACTTCATTGTGGATGAAATGTGTATTAATATGGAGATGAAAATGGGAAAAGGGTGTATAAAAAGTATTGGACATGTGCTACAAATATGTCAATTTGAGCACCCGTCATCTCCCCCCAGCCGAAATTATTGCATGTCCTCATGCAACCAAACAATTACTTTGAGTCTGAGAGGGTGAGACTCCCTTGGAGGTTTTTTATGTCATAATATATGTGCCCTTCCTAAGGAGTAGAAACTTCTTCCTCATCTTGATAGTCTTCCAAAATTACAACAAGGCCTTCACCTAAAATTTCCCCTGCTAGTTCTTGTGTAACATTAGGGTCCTTCTCTTCTTGGTAGTCCTACAGGATTGCAACAAGACCTTCTCCTAAAATTTTCCCTATTGGTTCTTTTGTAATAGTAGGGACATTTTTTTGTGTTTTCATTATTTCTCTATAATGTGCTTCCCCTACTATTTTTGGTGTACCAACAAAGTGACTAGTCTATGTTGGTTCTTATGTGAAACCATGACAATTGGCCTCTATTGGTTCTTATGTGATAGCAAGACAATGGTCCTCTGCTCGTTCTTATGTGACAATAGGGAAATTGGATTCTGTGGCAATGGGATGGATGTCCTTTTCTATCTCATCAGGGTGATTGGTTTCTTCTAGTTCAACAAGGAGAGCTTTTATGTTATTGCAGAAAGGTCGATGTCATATGTTGTTGCAATAGGGTTGATGTGCTCTGTTGGTTTAGTAAGTTGGAATGTCCATTGTTGGTGCAATAGGGTGACTCACCTTTTATGGTTCCGTAGTAATGGGTCTCGATGCATGGGTAGGGTAGTCTACCCTATCCAACAGTCTCTCCTTTATAAGCTCATCCCCTAACAATTTCGGAGAGGTATGAATCCTCCTATTCTTCTTCTAAATCACTCATTGTTTTCTTAAAAGTGATGAATACAAGGGCACAAACAAAGGGGTACTTAATTGTTTAGCTTGCATAATTTTGGCTAGCTCTGGGGTAGTAGTGGCATCATTTTCTTATGGAGTTGCAACTTCTTCATCGTTGGTGTAGACCTCCAAAATTGCAGCAAGGCCTTCTCTTAGGGATTTCCTTGTTGGTTCTTGTGTAACAACAAGGTTTCCTTCCCCTATTTATTCATCGGGTCCAGGCCCATTAGAGTATTTCCCATCCACCATTGTGTCTTTTACTTCAACTATTTCTTTGACCTATTATGTCCCTACCGGTTCTTATGTAATAACAAGTGTTTTCCTTTTTCGGGTGGTAGCACTATTTCTTGCCCTTTTCTTCTTTTGGTTCATCAGATATGTTTCCCTCTTCCTTGTCCTTAGAATTATTTTAGTAGGAGGTTTTCTCTCTGTGATCTCTATGTCATTGCCATGGCTGCCCTCATCTTGCTGAGGAGTCTCGGCATAACCCTTTGGGGTTTCTTTTTCAGTTTCTGTAGTTCTGGGAGTTGTATCGTTTTTGACATCTAGAGTTGAAGAAATTACAACATCTAGAGATAAAACAACCATGGTCTATAGAGTTCCAGCGGCCTCATCTTCTAGAGTTGCAGTGCCCTCAAATTTTGGAGTTGCAGTGTCGATGTCTCATGGAGGAGTTGCAACAATTGTTTCTATTTTGGTTGGCATTATGATGGTGGTTGGTGTTCTTAACACCTCTTTATGTGTCCTTCCCTCCCTTTGCAATGTGTGTTTGACCAAAATTTTGATTATCGCGTTGTGTGAGAGGGATTACCTAGGGAGAACAAACTTTTGTACTTATTTGGCCATGGTTTGCAATGTCCTCCAAAGGAAAAATGACATGTTGACCAACCTTCCATGTCATAGGTGGTCCAATAAATGGATATGCTATAGGTATACGGCCCGAGAGTAGCCCTCACGGGTGATGTATCACTGCATGACAATGGAAACATCTTTCCATAGGCTCGATAATGAAGTCTTGTCGAAACATATTCCCCTCTTGACCAAATATTCTCTTGGTTCAAGGAATTTCTCGAGAATTTTTTACTTGGACCTTCATCAGTAATACCATTGTTTTCTTGTTTGATGAAGCCATGTCACTTATGCCATCACTTCTTTTGTTACCTACACGACTACCCATTCTACCTCTATACTGATTTCCTTGAAATTAATGGCAAATTCAAGCGCCACATTATCGTCATACCCTCATAGTTTGTTTAGGTATTCCATCCAACCTCCCTACTATAAAATTTCCACAATATTCTCATATTCCTCCAGCAAGATAATCTTTGTGGTTTCTCTACGGTTTAGTGAGCCTCCCATTTTCTTGCTCAGAACTCAAGCGACTCTAGTTGCAACTCGAAATGAACAATTCAAAGGGTGGTGAGTTAGAAGTATGGATGGGAATGGAAATGGGATGGAGTAATTATGTCACAGTTTGGGTGATTATGAGTGTGTGATGATGTTTTAGTGATTTTATTAGGTTGTAATTATTCCAATCAATGATTACTCATTACACAGTTCATGAGACGTACCTTTTGACTTACCATGCCTTGTCGTGATATCTCATACCTTCATGCTAGTGTGTTGGCCTTGCGAGCCAGCTAGGATCCTCATCGGCATAAGGAGTTGCAACAACATGCATAGTGGTAATGTTAGTGTTTTCGAGTTGGAGCAATGGAACTGAGGTTCATAGTTGCAGAATCATGTAGAGTTGAAACAATGTCCTGAGTTGCAGTAACACAATTGAGTTGCGATAACAGTGTGTGGAGTTGCAAAAACAAAGCATAGAGATGTAGTGATGTTACAAAGTTGTATCAATGTGCAGAGTTGGCGAAACGTTTCATAGGGTTACAACAATTCTCTAGAGTAGCAACAATGTGTTGGCCAGGACTACGACTTGACATGGTATCTCAACATAAGTCATTTTTTACCAAATCGGTTGTTGGTATTTTAGCAATGGATTTGTGGTGTTGATATGAAAAGTTGTAGCAATGATAATTGCAACAACATGAGTTGCGGCAATAGGATTCCAAAGTTACAACAAAATCATTCTTCTCCCATGCATATCTTACAAAAAACAAGACTTTATTAAAAAACTTGATCATAAGGATCCTAACATAGTGATCATGGGACCATGAAATTCTCTTCTTCATCTCTCTCTCTCTCTCTCTCTCTCTCTCTCTCTCTCTCTCTCTCTCTCTAGCATGTCATGCACTAGCATGGTTGATTTTTATAGTACATGCCCCCAAGTATGCCCCTATGGGTTTTGATACATGGGCTCTTTTTTTTTTAATAGGAATGAATCATTCAACAGGGGTTCCCCTCTTGTTAAAAATATCCATATCATTCTTAGTCCATCCAATAATGATCCTCTTTAGAAAGTCTTCCTTGGATATGGGTCTATCATATAATAAAATCCTGTGTCCATTTTCCATTAGAGGAGTTTTATCATCGTCAATGGTGTAGATTTTTATGGCTCCATTTTCTTATACAATATCAATCTCATAAGGCCTGAGCCATCAAGTGTGGAACGTCCCTCTGAAATCCTTGAAACTGGAGTCAAATAAAAATTCCCAGTCTCCAACTTTGAATCTCTTCTTCTTAATTAACTTGTCAAACCACCAAGCTCTTTGATGTTGTATTATTGTTGTGTGGTGCAAGGCATCCTGGTGAAGTTCATCAAGTTCATTGATGGAAACAATACTCACTTTCCATACACCAATTCATACATGGTGTATCCATTAGTAGTTCTCCATGTTGTCTGGTAGGCCCATAAAGCTTTAGGTAGTATTTCACCCTAGTCTTTGAGGTTTAGTCTGACAATCTTGGTAATGATGGCCTCAATAATTATGTTTGTTCCTTCTACATGTCCATTGGATTATGGGTGATATGGTGTGGTAACCCTATGTTTGATCTTATATTTATCCATCAAGTCTCTAATGATTCTTGAAGTTAATTATGTTCCTCCATCAATAACTTTTTTTCAATGTCTCTTGAATCTGGTGAAGATTTCTTCATGAAGAAATCCCACTATTGCTTGTTCTATTGCGGTTAGGAGTGCCTTGGCTTCCATCCATTTTGAGACATAATTTGTGCATACTAGGATGTAGAAATTATAGTGGGAAGGAGGATTGATTGACCCTATGATGCAGGAGCATCCACAACTCATCAAGCGAGCCAGCACACCGAGCAAAAGAGATAGCTGGACAATGCCTTCACAAAGTTTTGAAACACCTTGATATTTGTTATGCCAAGCATTAATGAGTTGATGTAATGAAGTGCACTTGTACATTGTAAATGGACCTTGAGCCTTTAAGCTCACGTCCTTAGGTAGTTTATGCATTTAATAGATTTAATGTAAAATAGATAGGAATTTATTGTAGATTTGATAGTTGTAGAATTCGAAAGGGAAAACGGAATATAGGCACCCTCCTCTGTATCATTGTATTATCATTGAGAGCAAGCAGAGCAGAGAAGAGAACTTGTGGAGAACACCCATGTACAGATTGAATTAATAGAAAAGAGTCTTTGATTCAGCTTCATGGTTTGTGTTGTTTCTCTGTGTTGATATTATGCTCATGAATGTTTGTTTTCCTTTTGTATGCATTTTTCTTTTGAATATGTTGTGCATGAGTTTTCAGGTTTTCAACTGAAGTCTGAGAGAGGAAAATGAGCTTCAATTGTTTCTCTATCTGAGCCAGGAGATTCCTACATAGAGTGCAGTTGAATTCATCTGCATAGAGTGCGTTGATGAGGCCAGACAGTTAAACTCTTCTTCTCATCTGCCCAGAGTTGAATTGGGTTATTACAGCGTGCAGGAGAAGTGCAGGCCGGATTTGAAGTCTCAGTGGTGATTCTGAGTTTAAGTGAGTGGAAGATTCCTGTTGCAGGTGAGTGCATGGAGTCTGAATAATTCGACACTTAGAGAGATATCGAAGGTCGAGTACATAAAGTGTGAGAAAGGTCTCTGAGGGAATCGGAGTCTACAAGCTCAGGAGGGATAGTTCCTTCTTGATGATGTAGGAGAAGGACCCAGGAGGGGCTTGAATAGAAATGGAGTTTTGCAGCAGGAGAAATCCTCAAAGAGGAGAATTGACAACCAGGGATCGTTGTGGAGAATCGCGAAGTCCCACTGACCGTCAGATCGAGGAGAAGTTGTGGGGAAGTTAACCCAGAAGCCATCGCATATCGGCATATCGGGGTTTGCGAGGGCCAGAGTTCCATACTCGTCGAAATTGCGATCGGTGAATCCCTGATTAAATTGGAGCCATTGATTGCAACAGGGACGGGTGGCACCAGATCCCAGAAGGTTGGGTTCAGCGTTCGATAATTCTCGTCGCAAGAAATTTTGACCGGTGACATCATGATCCTGCAATTCCCGATTGCACGAGAGAAGAAGTGACGTGGCTGAGTGGGACCATGAGGTTTTAGTGGAGTACAGGTGGAGTTGTACCGGAGTTCGAAGGAAGGAAGGTCCCGAAGGCGGAAGGCCCAAGTCCACACGTGCGTCGAAGATCGGCACATCGGGCATCAGGGATTGTCAGTTCGATTTGTTGACATCACGGATAGTGATTTCCTGATAGGGAAATCCCCGAAGGAAGCTGAGCCATTGACCTTTGACTCATCGGAGTTCGGGTTCAGGGAATTGCGAGGTGAAAAACACGCGACCACAGGAATCGCGAAATCACGAATTCCGATTTCCCGATTTTGAAGGGAGGTCAGAAGAGAGTGTTGTGGGTAAGGAACTTCTGACGAGGAAGTTGAAGAGAATTTGACTCTTCGGGCCAAGTGAGAGAAGGTCCTGGTGAGGGTGGGTTGGACCGTGAGGGTCACGGACTTGCACCAAATGGTATCAAAGCCAGAATTCTCTATTTTCTGTAGCAGAGAAGAAGAGGAGACATAATGCCGCCCAGGAGAGAAAGGCAGTCACCTAATCGAGAAGACAGGGATGCCCAAAGAAGAGGAAGGCCAGCATGAAACCCAGAGATGGAGCGCCAAATGAGAGATCTCTGAGCAAGGCTTGAAGAGATGGAGACAGCGTAGAGATGCAGAGTCGGCGCTGGAGAGTTCAGTGATTCTGACGTTGAAGAGGAAGCTGGACACGATGCATAAGAGGTCTCAGCAGAGGATGCCTCAACCGAAAGGTTGATTAGAGCCATCTCCAGAATGAGCTCAAAGACAAAGATGGAAATTCCCGCCTATGAGGGAAGTCTGAATGCAGAAGAGTTGCTGGATTGGGTCCGAGCACTCGATACCTACTTAGACTATGAAGATATCGAAGAGGACAAGAAGGTAAGGCATGCTGTCACTAAGTTGAAAGGACATGCATCCTTATGGTGGGATGAGTTGCAGGCTGATAGACGTTGCAAAGGTAAATAGAAAATCAAGATCTGGGACAGGATGATCGCTAAGATGAAAGCGAAGTTCATCCCCAGAGATTACCAGATCACTCTTTTCAGGCAGATGCAGAACCTAAGACAGAAGTTGATGACGGTGAAGGAGTACACCGAGGAATTCTACAGACTCAATATCAGAGCTGGTCATCGGGAGAGTGATGACAAGAAGGTGGAAAGATATCTGAATGGTCTGAGGTATGACATTCAGGATGAGTTAAGCATGATAACCATCAGGACGGTGGAAGATGCTTACCAATTGGCTCTGAAAGCTGAGGAGAAGATGAGCTGTAAGAAAGGTCAGCGAGGGCGAGGCAAGAGTCAGCCTAGAGGCAAAGCGGTTGCCCAAGAACGAACACAGAAGCCCAAGGAGGAGTGGAGGAAGCCTCGGGGTCAGATTGAGAGAGGCGAAACCTCACAGAGGCAGCAATATGCTGAGCCGAGGAGGCAGCATACCAAGCAGGGTGGCAGATATGCTGACGCAAACACTCTTCCTCGTACTAGAGGTAGAGGACGAGGCAGAGGAGGAGTCATCACATGTTTTACATGTGGAAGGGATGGACATAAACTCATTGACTGTCCAGATAGGAAGATGGGCAGAGGAGAAGCTCACATCACAGAGGCGTAGAGGCGTGATGTTGAGGATGAAGACACCGGAAGTGGGAAGTCACTGACGGTACACAAAGTTCTCTTGACACCTGAGAAAGAGGTGGAAGATACAACTCAGAGAACCAGACTGTTCAGAACGACTTGCAAGACCAAGGGCTTGAAATGCAAGGTCATAGTGGACAGCGGAAGCACCGATAATCTCGTTTCAACCGAGATGGTGGAAAAGCTAGCGCTGGAGACGACAGATCATCTAAGTCCATACAAAGTGTCGTGGCTGCAGAAAGGACACCAGGTATGTGTTACGAAACAATGCTTGGTTGAATTTAAAATGGGTGAATATAAGGATAAGATCCTGTGTGATGTCATTCCCATGGATGTCTGTCATGTATTATTGGGTAGACCATGGCAGTATGACAGAAATGTTGTTCATGATGGGAGAATGAACACATACACTTTGGAGAAGGATGGGAGAACACACAGATTGCTTCAGATAAAGGATAAGGAAGTGAAGCCGGAAGTAACCAGCACAATACTTCTCATGAGTGGGAAGGAGCTTCTCACAGAGATGGAGAAGAATGAAGATCCACAATTCTTTGTTGTCAGGAAGCCAATGATTGTCCTGACTAGCACAAGAGTGGATGACTTACCAGATGAGATTCAGGAACTGTTGGGAGAGTTCGCTGATATCATCGTGGATGAACTACCTCGTTCGTTTCCACCGATGCAGAGTGTGAGTCATCACATCGACCTCATACCTGGAGAAAGTTTACCAAATAAGGCCGCGTATAGGTTGATTCCACAGGAGAACGAGGAGGTCAAAAGGCAAGTGCAGGATTTGCTGGATAAAGGACTGGTGAGAGAGATCCTTAGTCCGTGTGTTGTTCCGACAGTACTAAGTCCAAAGAAGGATGTGTTGATACTGAGAGGGGGGTGAATCAGTATCAAGTACAATTTAAAACCTTTTTCAACTTATACTTAAACCATTCAATTACATCCAATGAGAAATGAACAATAGTATAAGAGTTACACCAATACACCACAATACACCATGCACAATATATGAGAAATAA